>JAHBMJ010002759.1:0-16179 GCA_018398765.1 Chromera velia
GGAGAAATAAAAAAAAAAAAGAAGAGAACGAAAGATATGCCAAGAGAAAATCAAGCAAATGGATAGAACTAAACTGGAAGAGGGGGCCCACTCGGAAAGTGGAAGTCTTGAAAGGAAGCTTGAAGAGATAAGAAAGAAAAAAGGAGGATCAACTGACTGAACAACTAACTGACTGACTGACCATATGAAGGAAAGAATAGAAGGAAGAAAACCAATTGAAGGACTGACAGAGTGAAGGAATGAAGTAAGTGAAGGAATGAAGTGAGTGAAGGACAGAACAACTGATAGAGTGAAGGAATGAAGTGAGTGAAAGACAGAATAACTGAAGTAAGTGAAGGAATGAAGTGAATGAAGAAATGAAGTGAGTGAAGGACCGAAAACGACTGACAAAGTGAAAGATTGAAGGACTGACTGACTGACTGACTGACTGACCGAGTGACTGATTGACTGACTAAAGAATTGACTAACTGAAGGATTGACTGACCGGCAAGCAAACGAGTGGAATAACCGACTGACTGACCGACCGACCGAACCACTGACTGACAGAAGTAAAATCCCGATCGATTGATTGAGAAACAGTCTGGAGGAAAAATGAAATTTAACGCGAGTCGACGGGATAGGGGGAATGTCCGAAGTTTGGCCCTTGCGGCGCCGATCTTGGAATATCCCGCCGCCACGCGCAGTAAAGTCAGACCCGGTCAGGAAGTGCGTGACCGTGCGCGAATGCGAGCGACTGAAAGAAAAATGCAAAACGTGCAATTGAGCTTAAAAAGTAATTCTTCACATACATGCAGAAAAATAAATGAAAGAGACTTGGATTGGAAAGAAACATTCAGAAGTACTAGGAGTGGGAATGGTGGACTGTCAGACTTTCTCTCCTGTAGGTACTGGACTGAAGTACTGACTGACTGAACTTATTGTCTCACTTAACCGCTATATATTGCAATAGACCGTACGGGACGGAAGGGAGCCAGTAGACCAAACTAGACTGGACGGGATACAAACTTCGATCTACTTCTCTTCACAGCACATGCAATGCATGATGCCTCGATCCCCGCTTCTACATCGCGGCGCGCGCGCATTGCGCGTGATTCCGATTCATTTTCCTGCGCGCGTGCGTCAAGTGTAAGCTGTAGCCGTTCGACCGACAAGAAAAAGGCCCCTGGAGAGACTCGAACTCTCGACCTCCCTGTGGATTCGTCAATGAGTCAGCACGATGACGTGCATTCGTCACATCTGAGAAGGGCACGCTACCACTGCGCCACGGGGGCTTGAAGGTGACATGGACACCAGTTTTCCTAATGAACCTGAACTTCTTACCGTGTTGTTCAGCCGTCTCTGTCTCTCGACGCCGCCGCCAGAAAGGGTAGTGGTTCCAAATAGGACAGGGGGGGTGATCATATGGCCCATGTGACAATACAATGGCAATACACTATTAGATGCTGAAAGGTGCAGTGGCTTTAGCGCTCTCAAGGTTGTCTGCTCTGACACGCTGTGCACGAAGTGGCTTACTTTCACGTACATGATGCGAGCCTCCGTCTCCCCAGTCTGGTTCTTCTCACTACTTTGGGGAATCGTCACGAAGTCAACCGGTGGTGCCTTTCTGCGCGACAGGCAGAGGAGACCCGTCTTCTTTCTGCCACTGAAGAAACTTTTTCAGGCCGGTCACAGTGACTGCATTGAGGCACGATCACGGTACAGCTGTGACAGAAACGCCCTCCCGGACCGTCTCCGATGTGAGCGAGTTTCCCGTCTCCTCTCCGCCCCGAGATCGAGAGACGCCCCCCTCTCGGCTCCATCGTTTGCTCGCTCTGTGCTCTTTGCTTCTGCCTCTGACTCCGAGCCTGAGCAGGAACAGGTGATGGCTTCAGCTGCTCATTCTCTGGAGCCCCCCTCTGGCCCCGGCTCTTCCTCCACCGAGGAGACGGACAGGAAGAAGAAGAACAGTAGCCGGAAAAAGGTGACCTCCCCCAGGATCTCGTCAGTGGGGGTGAAAAAAGCGAGGGAATCTAAGAAAAGGAGAGGTGGAAAAGGAGAGGAAAAGAAGAACCAGGACAGTGGGGCGTTACAGAAATCATGGAGGGGAGACGGGGAGCAGGTAGAGGTGGAGATTCCTGTGTCAGTGGAAGGTGGTAACGATGAACAGAGGACTGAGCTTAGGATCGTCGTTTTGTGGAGGTGTGCGCGTTGTGGAGCTCTTTTCGAAAAAGAGAGGGGACTCCACGGACATGCAGCCCAGAAACACAATCGGTGAGTGTGTGTTTCCTTTTGCTCTTTCTTTCTTTTGTTATCCCTCAGTGTCCAGCAAAACCCAAGGGACCAGTCCGACCTTCTAGTCTACTGCCTGTAGCAAACAAGCAAGCGTGACCTGTCAGTTCGCTTATGTCATTGAGTCTTGGACATTCGCACTCAGCCTTTCTCACTCGATGACTCAGTCTCACTTTGACGTCTGGCAGTGGCACCATGCAGCCGTCAAGGTACGTGCACCGATCGACCCCAAATTCAGTGTTGCGAGGGCAGAGAGACAGTCAGTCGATCCCGTAAGCCAAGGGAGCGCATAGTGCATTTTTCCTTAACTCTGCAGCGCATTACAAGAAGCAGCCACCCAACTAGACATTCATCTATGTTCGGTCATCAGCTGAAGGGTCTGAGTGCTAATTCTGACTTTTGAGCAGTCAGAATGCGTGGGGAAGCAGGTAAGCTGATTTGTATTCCTTGCAAGTACGCACACGTACACGCTGCACACGAATTGCAGGGAGGGGCAGGGTGACTCAGAGAAGGGAAGGGATCTCTGCATTCACCACCGAGTTGAAAAGGACTGCTCCATCTGCCGCCCCCGGATCAAGGTGTGGGCACGGTGCGAGCACGGGAGACAGCGCAGTAAGTGCAAGGAGTGCGGAGGCGGCTCCTTTTGTGAGCACGGGAGACAGCGCAGTAAGTGCAAGGAGTGCGGAGGCGCCTCCATTTGTGAGCACGGGAGACAGCGCAATAATTGCAAGGAGTGCGGAGGCGGCTCCATTTGTGAGCACGGGAGACAGCGCTCTTCTTGCAAGGAGTGCGGAGGCGGCTCCATTTGTGAGCACGGGAGACAGCGCTCCCGGTGCAAGGAGTGCGGAGGCGGCTCCATTTGTGAGCACGGGAGGGTGCGCTTTTATTGCAAGGAGTGCGGAGGCGGCTCCTTTTGTGAGCACGGGAGACAGCGCTCCCGGTGCAAGGAGTGCGGAGGCGCCTCGATTTGTGAGCACGGGAGGGTGCGCTCTTATTGCAAGGAGTGCGGAGGCTCTTCCTTTTGTGAGCACGGGAGACAGCGCTCCCGGTGCAAGGAGTGCGGAGGCGCCTCGATTTGTGAGCACGGGAGGCGGCGCTCCTATTGCAAGGAGTGCGGAGGCTCTTCCTTTTGTGAGCACGGGAGACAGCGCTCCCGGTGCAAGGAGTGCGGAGGCAGCTCCATTTGTGAGCATGGGAGGGTGCGCTCTTATTGCAAGGAGTGCGGAGGCTCTTCCTTTTGTGAGCACGGGAGGCGGCGCTCCTATTGCAAGGAGTGCGGAGGCGGCTCCATTTGTGAGCACGGGAGACAGCGCTCCCGCTGCAAAGAGTGCCGAAGTACCAGGCTCCATTTGAAGAAGTCACCAAGGAGAAAGTAAATTAAGTCTTGATTGAGATCACCACAGGAATAGCTGGTGCCGCCCCATGCAGCTCCACTCCGCAAGTGCAGGCAGCCACCCTCGTGCATGGTGTCTCCAATGCCCCCCCCCGGCCTTCCATAGAAACATGCAGGGGGGGAAACGGGGGGGGGGCACTTTCAGCACCATCAGCCATCAGATGCGTTTGTCCTTGGATCTGCTGCTTCGACTTCACTGATCGGCGGAGGCAGGTGCAGAGAGAGACAGTCGATCGAAGTCTCCCCCCTTCTCTGCAGGGCACAGAGGGAATTTAGATGATGAAAGGGAGCGAAGGAAGAGACCCAAACGTCAGACCCCCCGCCCCTCCGCACAGTGTTGCAGAGAGCAGACGCTGCTGCTAAGATGGTAGGGAGGGAAGAAAGCTGCTTCTTTTTAATTCCAGAAAGTGCCTCTGCTAGGAGGCAGCAGAGCGCCCTGCTTCTTTATCACCCCTCCCCGCCCGCCCTTGTCGTCTTCTCCCGCAGCCTCGTTCCTTCATCATCCCTCCCTCCCTCCCTCATCGCGAGGCCATGCATCTACAAGGACGGGCAGAGAGAGAGAGAGAGAGGGGGAGAGAGAGAGAATGAAACAATGAAGGAACTATGAAAAGAAACCTAGAGAAAAAGGAAGGAAGCAAGGAAGGAAGGAAGGAAAGAAGGGAGGGAGAAAGGGAGGGAGGGAGGGAGGGAGCAAGCACACACACACACACACACACACACACACAGAGAGAGAGAGAGAGACAGAGAGAGAGAGAGAGAGAGAGAGAGAGACAGAGACAGAGAGGCAGAGGTGCAAATGCTTCCCCACCACAAACAAAATACGCACAGAAAGAAAAAAAAAAACAAGAAAGAGAGCAAGAAAGAAAGAAAGAAAGAAAGGAAGGAAGAAAGAAAGAAAGAAAGGAAGGAAGGAAGGAAGGAAGGAAAGAAAGAAAGAAAGAAAGAAAGAAAGAAAAAAAGAAGAAAAGAAAAAGAAAAGAAGAAGAAGAAAAAAGAAAAAAAAGAAAGAAAGAAAGAAGTCTTCTGTCAGTCATCTCGGCGGCAGAAATGCAGAAGGAAGAAACTCTTTTCTTTTGCAACGCCGTAGCTGCATGGAGGTCGCTGCTGTTGTGTGAGCGGCCTACCTTTCAGATTTACTGCATGCCTCTTGATCAGTGCAACCATGCAGCACCCATGAACCCAGTCCAACTTAATTTCATTTCAATTGGATCGACCCCCTGCAAGTTTGCTATCACCATTTGCTGAAGGGTACTTTTGCGTTCTTTCACATTCTCTGAACAAACACAATGATGCCACGCATGCAGACGGCGCTTCAAAACCAACTATACTGGAACATCGGATGGTCAAAGGACGACGCCATGGCCACGGGATATAATTCGTATAGAGCCAAACTGTGGTACGTGGATGGGTCACCCTCTGCACTTGCTTTTGTACTCGCTTGCAAGCGATTGCATGCATGCAAACAGATGTTCTTCTTTGTTGTGTTGTGTGCATGTATCTGTCTGCTTGAGTATGCATGTGTAAGAGAATACAGATCCGCATGTTCGTGTGCGTGTGTGAATGTGCATGGAACGTCGCATTGTTCAATGCTGCTGATTTCACGTCATCCCCAGGAAAGTGGAAAAGGTTCTTGCGGATGTTTAGGTCTTTCTTTGTTTATTATACAAACTCCTTTAAGTGGCAGGATCTCTCTGCACAAAATTTTTTGCACGGCCGGACTGCATTGAACTCGGCTGCTCATTAGTTTTCGTAAAATCAGAGAAAACGTCTGACGGCTCGTTCCAATGCAGTCCACCAGGCTTTACTCTGTTTTTCTTTTCTTTCTGTTTTCAGGTGCTGGTGGAGCGAGGTCCCCCTCTCTCGGGAGTTTGATCATCCGTCGGTATGGGACGCCCTGGCGCTGAAGCTACCGGCGGGGGCGGACAACTTGTGGAGCCTGACGACGAAGGCCCTCGAGCACCTGCCGATTGAATGTTCTGGATGCGTTTCTGGACTTGGAAAGGGACCCGGAGACGGGGGGGTGGAGGAAAGAGAGTCTGCTTGCTGAGACTACTGAGGGTGAGTGGGGGGCGGAGTCAGGTCTGTTTCTAGGGAAGCTGCTGGTTCTTTTGAATGAGTTGGCAGACGAGAATGGAAATTTCAGGCGGCACTTCTTCTTTCAGGACTTTGACTTTGTCTGGGCAGACGGGTCGGGGTAGAGGGGGGCGTTGCGCACAGCGTCTGGGCGTGGGAGGGGAGCTCGAGGAGGGAAGAAGCGAGAGGGGAACGCCCATTGCCGTCTGTGTGACGAGAGAAGGGGTGGGGCGGAGAAATTCGAAATGTGTTTCAAAGGGCTGACGAAGATTCAAAGATCCCCCCACAGTGAAAAAGGCGATCCACGTTTGCTCCAATTGTTTCACAGCAGCGCGGGATAGCATGTCTTGTAAGGTGTCTCATAATTTGTATGCTTTTCAACACACCAAAACATGGCAAAATAATAATAAACTTTTGAAAACAATTTAAGGGTCATTTTAATCATATAGACCGATGATAATAATATTTTTATAAGTTTATTGGAAGAATCATTGCTAACCAGAAAGTTCAGAACGTCAGACTTAGAGTCTGAGACAGTGTCCTATAGGGCACCAATCTATGGGTATCAATAAATCACTTATCACTTATTATTTACATATCCGAGTCGTGGATATAACATATAGATGTTTGAAATGTCTGGTTTGGAGATGGTTTAGAGAGGTGACCTCCAACTAGACCTTCAAAAAGTTATATACGATTTTTAGGGAGCTCCCCAAAATTGTATGGAGATATCCGAATGTCTGAACGTGTTTACCTTTTTTAAATATAGAATTTAAACAATTAGAGTCAAAAAATTTAACCTAATTATAGTGCGTTAATGCTACGTTTAGTTTAGGATATACGATTAATGTCTGGAGGATTGACTTCCTACCCCATGCAATGCCGAGCGATCGACATGTGTTAAGACAAAACGGCGACAGTGCTCTAGGGCACCACTAATCACTATCACTATCACTATGTACAATTAGGTAGCAATATAGATAAAACGTCCAAGTAAATTGTAGTAACTTGAATAAATTGTTTATGACATATACTAGTAGGTGCTCTAAATTGAACTGAATTGAATTTATGAGTAATTCATTGTTTGATGCTGAATGGCTGAATGTTTAGCTGAATGAAATCTGAAAGGCAGTGAAAGCTCTTCACCACTATAAGATGACCACTCATGATGATCCTAATGATGATCCTCTGTTTCTGTGTGCATGGAGAGACGTAAGGTAAGATGGTCATACGGCCTCGAACTATGCAGGCTAAGTTTCTCGTCTTATGCCTGACTGTCTCGCTTCTCTGCCAGTATAAGGCTTCTCGACCTCCACACAGGCAGCCCTGTTAAATGCATCACCCCATGCACACACCTACATGTACAGACATGCATATGGATATGTGTACACGCGAACGCGATGAAGACCAGACGGTAAAACGCGCTGCAGACTCCTGGAGTTCCTGACTTTTTGTCCATCACGTGACGGATTTCAGAGAAGAAGGAAGAAGAAACCCAAAGAGAGAAACCCCGAGAGAATGAGAGAGAGGGCGGGAGATACAAAAAAGACAGACAGAGAGACCCAACGTCCCTGTCTCAAGGACGTGCGCTTCTGTCTGAACGTACAGCAACATCAGCAATCCATTTCTCCCAGTGAAACCAGGAACGTCATTTACGAACGTGACGACAACACATGCAGATCGAGGCAAAAAACAGGGCCCCAGAGAAAAACGTTTTGTTATGCACGCATCCCCCCCCCCACATGCATGCATCTCCCTAGCTGTTGTAATTTTGTGCAATGACGCACGCACTGTCCAGCAAAAAAGCTGCGAGCCTTCCTTCAAGAAGGGACAGTTTCATTCATTCATTTATTCGTTGAATCATGCATATATGAACCCGCTCATTCCTCTTCTCCCTCTGCTTCTCCGTCTCTGTGTCTGTCTCTGTCTGAAACAGAAAGGAAACCCAAGAGGACACCCGGATGGAAGGGAAAGGAGGATGGATCGAGCGGCCAAAAAAAGAAGGTCTCTCTCTCACATCCCCCTGCATGCAGAGCCTCTCTCTGGAACCTAGCTCCTTTGACTGACTGACTGAAAATTTTCGTCGGGGTTCACAAACTGCGCATATGCCTACCTGTCCACCCTGCATGTGAGTGGATCTTCAACAGAATCACTCACACTCACTCCCTCCCTCCCTCACATCCCACCAACCAAAGGAGAAAGTCGCAAGAGCACCATGACATGGATTTTCGCGGTCCGAGTCATAGAATACTCTCTCGGTCAGATCTTTCCAGAAGAGCGTGCCACAGCCACCGCCCCACACGCGACAGCCGCAGTCACGGCCACTGCACCAACTGCAGGAGACCCAAAAATGTCTGTCACTTTGATCACACCCCTGAAGATAGCGTTCATGTAAGAGTCGCTCTCGAACCCCTCCCTCTCTCCCTCAGGGTGCGGGACAGCGTGACCCCTCTGCTCCCTCCAAAGGGACACCAGGGGCTTGTTTCCTGCCGTTCTAGTCACTGCACGCTCGAAGGCGCCCCCGTGTCGATGCCCGAAAGAGGTCTCAAACGCGGACTGGGCAAGGACGTCCACCGGCAGGGCCCCATCCCACCTGCATGCGCAGACACGAATTCGGGATCGCACTGTGTTTGTCTGTCTCTCTCACACACAAGACAAACAGACCCTCTCACGTATCGTCTGGGCAACGTCGTGCCCGGCCGAAGAACGATCAAACATGCAATCAAGGCAGAGGAAAGCAAATGAAAGAAAGGTGCGGATATGCAGACCGGGAGAATCATCAGAGCAGCACAGAAGCCATTGAAAGAAAGCAGCTGGACAGCAGGGGACAGTGCGTTGGGGGGTGCAAACAAGAACGAGAGAGAGAAGACGGGAAGGATCCTCTCTCCACGAAGCAAACGACGCTCACTCAAACAGACAAAAGAAGAAGACAGACAAAATAAACGCAACCGACCCCCTCCACCAGGCGCTCTCAATGTCCTCCTCCTCACCGCTCCCCTTGGTCGTCAGCAGAGGTCCACTCGTGTCACCCCCGCGCTCAGAATTCTCATCGGCAGAGGTCGCGTCTTCGGAGGGCAGCTCGGATCCTTTCCGGGACACACCCCCTTTTTCCTTTTCAGCCTCTCTCTCCTGCTTCCCCCCCGTGTTTCCAATGCTGCAGGTCCCCCCCGTCATTCTCCACACCCGCCCGCTGTCCCTGTCCACTCCCACAGAGACCCCGTAGGCTCGGCGATGCCAACGACGGAAAGCAAGAGCCATCTCGTCGCACTGCAGCTCTCACAATTCATGCACAGACACAAAAAGTGCTCCTTTTCTCTCCTACTGTGCACACACGGACAAACGGAGACGCACGAATCCAGGCACGCAGGCAGGCAGGCACACGTGTGTAGAGACAAAACAAATCGACGAGAGAGAAGAGACAAACATCTAGTATCTTTCCCCTGACTTTGTCTGGCTTGATCTTTGTGACTTTCTGTCTGGCTACATCTGGTTACATCTGGCTCTATCTGGTGATATGTCGTGCTTGTTTTTTAATTCGGCTCGCTCTGTGTGGCTTCATTCAAAAGAAAATGAATCGAAACGGAACGAAGGAAGACCGATTGAGGAGCTAGGAGTAAAAACGAAATGATCCAGCACTAAGAAAGTAGCTTCCAGAAACCAAATTTCCATTTCTCTAACTCTTCTTTCCAGACCCTCGCCTGCTCACCCAACTACCCACATGCATGCATACCTGGATGGGTGTGGAGATCACAGGTGCTCCCTCGATCATATTTCTCTGCTGTGCCATCAAGGCCTCCATGTCCTGCTGCACGACGTGAAGGTCCAGTTCCTTCGCCATGGTGGGGATCAAGTTGAGAATCCAACCCCAGTTTCGGAAGGACACGAAAATGTGGCGGGTCTGTCCGGGGGCTGTGGGGACGTTGTAGAAAAACATGTGCAGCTTCCAGTCGATGTCCTTTCTGGTCACGATCACTTCAGACACACAGGGCGCACGCCAGCGAGTGAGCATGTCAACGTCTTTGCCCAGGGTCTTCCCACCGTATTCCAAAAAACCCTGCAGACTCGATAGCCAGTACATACGTCACATGTCAATAGACACAAAACGGGACCAGATCTCTCTGTTGTGTGCATCCATTTGTACGGCCGTCGAAGAGAGGAGCATACCTTGACTGGACGAGAAAAGAACGAAAGCCAATAAGATATCAACAACTAGACTCCCAGACCTTCTCCCTTCCTTCGTCCCTTCTTTCCTTTCTGACAGCTACGGCAATCTGACGACCGACCGACCTCCAGGCCTCCCTCAATCGCTTTGTAGGAGAGTTTCATGGGCTCCGCGTCTTTACGGCTGCACATCAGCGTTCGTAAAGTGCATACAGAGAGACAGAAAATAGTCTGCATGAGTCGCGTTCTGTTCTTTCTCTTCTTTCACGCCTTTCGATTAGTTGGCAGAAAGAATAAAGGGGGACAGGGGAGCGGGGGGGGAAGAAAGAAATGGGCGAGGAAGGAAGAGAGGCGTACCTGTTGAAAGCTCCGTCGTGTGCAAACGGAGTGTGGGCGAGGTCCATCAAGTTCTCCGTCTGCAGGCATCCATGCAGGCCGAAGGAGAGCCAGACAGTCAAGATGGATGACGATCGGAAAGAAGGTTATTCGAACGAAGACCCCTCTGCCTCCCTCCCTCCCTCCCTTCATTCAATGAACTTTCACGCAGTCGAATACTACCAATCAGGCTGCTGTTCCTCCCTCCCTCCATTTTCGTCTTCCTCCGTCTCGCCCCCGCGCCCCTAAATCCCAAAATCTCATTTATCCGGTCCTTGTACGCAACGAACATTTGTCTCTGACTCTCCGCACACCGTCTTCTTGACAGAGAGTCTGTCCAGATTGGTTCGAACATTTCAGACACGATGCAAAAAGCACACCCCCTCATGCACTCACCCAGAGCGCGGAGTCCACAGGCAGATCCACGCACACGCCCCTCCTGTGCATCTTCTTGTCGTGGAACACAGGCTCGTCTGGGACCTTCGACAAGTCTGCTTTCTCAGGGGGGCCTGCATGTGAACAGGCAGGGAGAAGAAGGGGGAAACGGATACATGGGGAGACTAAAAGAACAAAGCTGTCAGGATGGATTGCATGCTTGAAACGGCAGTTATTTCAGCAGGCGGAAAATGAGGCGCATGTTTGTAAGGGGTGATCAAAAAGTCCAAAAAAATGAGAGAAGGTAATGCAAGTAGACCTACACCAATCCTCAACGCACTTCAACAAACATAGCCAATATCACACTGACCTGGCCAAACCCACACGAGGCCGTTCTGCTCGACACACGGGAAGGATTTCACGCAAGCGTTGGACGGGATGGACCCTCCCTTGGGCAGCGAAGGAATCTTGACGCACGCACCGCTCCCGTCAAACTGCCACCCGTGGTAGAAGCACTCCACCTTCCCATCCACTATACGAGCAGTGGACAGCCTCACGTTCTTGTGGCAGCACCTGTCGTGAAGGCATCGCACCTCTCCATCGGCATCTCTGAAGATGATAACAGGCTCGCCCAGAATCCGGACAGCAGAAGGTTTTTTGTCGGTCACATCCTCACCAAGAGCCTGCATGCAGACATGGGGGGAGGGAGGGCATCCAAAGACGGAGACAGGAATGCAACACGGCTTTGCAGAGAAGCCAGGCGTCAGATCACGCGCAAGGAGCCTCACCAGAGGATACCAGTAGCTACGAAGGTCGGTGTCAACGTGTCTAAGAAACTTCTTAGATGCGGCTCCAGAGAGAGAAGCCATTCTTCTGGAAAGATGGATGGATCGGGCGAGACGCCAAGTGAAGATTCGATCGAAAGAGATTGAATCGAACAGCGGTTCGATTCTTTGACTTCTGCGCGGAGAAAGTTCCAGACTTCGTCCGAAAGTCAACTCAGCACTACAACGAAGGTTTCGAAATATGTAGATCTAGCAGCCCGTTCTAGAAATAGAGGTGGAAAACCTTACTACATATCATCGACTTTTTTGCAGACCGTATATCGCCCACGGGATACACCCAACCAGTTGGGTGAGTGCCTCGGGGGGCCATTTAGGGGGTCCGCTCATATTTGATTGGTGCACACCATCGGGGGCTTAGGCATGTCTTGTGTGCTGCCATGGGGCGGGGGCCACGGCAACACGCGCGCGTGAACACCAAATTTAAATATAATGCTGTCGATGCATGCAAGAATACCCGATTAATTATAGTGGAAATGACGCACGCGCAGTGACGCACGCACGTCGAGATCCGATTTCTGCCGCATATTTAAGCGTTACATCGATCTCCCCCCCCAAAATTTGAAGAGCGCGATATGCGACTGCGTGCGTTCTCAGGGCCTCTCGGCTGAGCCCAGCAAAGCTGAGCTGCCCCCCGAGGCGATGCAGCTTCCCGATACAGGCCACTTGAGGGATGCTTGAGGGGCACAAAAAAAAAACTCTCAGACCCCTATAGCTTAAAATTGGTGCGAACGCCCAGCAGTGACGAATTGGCAAAGGATGTTTGTGCTTTCCGGGGCCAAAGCGCGCCGCGCAACACTGCAACAGCACGCAATCCAATCCTGATTCACACTGAAGTTCACAAATCCTCCCTACAGCTTTCTTGCCTCTCAAATTGGCTCATACTGGTTCACCTGAATTCCTGCGCTTATCTGTGCCTGGTGCTGTTCATAGACTCCTCTAAGCAGGCAAGAAGTGTTTGTTTGAATCTGCCTTGCTGAAAACGACTCAACCAAAATGAGGGCCGCCAGACTCATTCTCTCTGTGGTCGCTTGTGCTGCGACAACTTCCTTGAGTGCCCCTTCCTCTCCTGCACCTCAAGTCCAGACGTACCCTGAAAGAAGTCTACTCCGCAGGCGACTTGCCGGCTGCCTCTTTTGCACACATGACAACTACCATCCGGGACCTGCTCAGCTTATTGGAGGTCCTGGAGACGACTGCGACAAATGTCTTGAATCGTATATGTTGAAGTACGATACCTGCACTTTCGTCCAGCAGAGACCGGCAGAAGACTGCAGAAGCAACTTCGCCCAGGAGCTCGAGAACTGTCGGGCACTCTGTGCTTCTGGGATCCATTGAGAGCGTCTCATGCTGCATTACTTCCACGAAATGGAACTATTTGTTGGTAGTCCATGTCTTGAAAGCAACGCCGTCTCCAGTGTACATTCGCGTCTCCTGTAAATGAACCTTGCATGCGTGATTGCGGCGCTTCTGAACACTCTGTACGATATGTGATCAGTGGACTGTGTTGCCTTTAAGCGTATATCAGCCGTGATGTTCACCTCTCCTGAATATCTCCTCATCTGCTGAACTGTCCAGCAACTCCACTCTGTCTCCTGCGTTCTTCCTTCCTCACCCAGCTTTTTGATATCCTTTCTATCCCTGCCCCACCTGCATTCTTCCTGGCCTTTGCTCTCACACTGCCTCCTCTTAAATGTGCTTCTTGCACTGTCGCTCCACTGTCCACGGCGCTTGCATCTTTTCGGGCGCCCTTCTTGCTCTATCCGTTTCATCAGACAGTCGCTGTACGTTCTGAATCCTTGTCGCCTCTGCCCGTGTCCCTCCCACCCGCCGAGTTCTTTGCACCCCACGTTCTCTCCTCCTACTGTGTTGCCATCAGTGAGTACCCCCCCACAAGTCTGCTTCTGTCTGTCTGTCTGTCTGTCTGTCTGTCTGCCTGTCTGTCTGTCTGTCTGTCTGTCTGACATACAGTCTGTCTGTCTGCGCGCCAAAAGAAAAGAAGAAAACAGAAGAGAATGAAAGGAAGGCTCTGTTTGTTCGTCTGTGTCTGTCTGTCTGTGTCTGCTTGTCTGTGTGTCTGTCTGTCTGTCTGTCTGTCTGTCTGCCTGTCTGTCCGAAAGAAAGGAAGCGATTCGGAAAAAGTGAAGTGAAGAAAAGACGATATAGTCTGTCTGGCTGTCTGTCTGTATGAAGAAAAGGAGGGAGAGGGAAAAAAGTATAATCTGTCTTTCTGTCTGTCTGAGAAGAAGGAAGAAGAAGAAACATATACTGTCTGTCTGTCTGTCTGTCTGTCTGTCTGTCTGTCTGTGTGTCTGAGAAGAAAATACATACAGTCTGTCTGTCTGTCTGTCTGTCTGTCTCTCTTTCTGCCTGCCTCGCAGTGCCCGACGCTGCACGTGCGTCTATCTGCCGTCTGTCCAATTTGACAATAAGTCCAGAGAAGGAAAGGAAAGAACACATAGTTTATCTGCCTCAGTGGCTGTCTGTCTGGTCACCCCCGGGCCGCTGACTGACTGGCCGGCTGAGGCCCGGCTCTTCAGTCAGCTTGTTTCCTACCAAAATCACCTGACCCTTCCTATAAAAGTGCATGTACAAAAAAAGTGTGTAAGACATACATTCAATCTCTAATTGATAATGATGTCAATTTTTTATACACTTTTAATTTTTGATATCAATTTTTGTATAATTTTTTTCCGTCAACTACTAGGTCAACTATAAAGAGTTATAGAAGGTCAAACTGAGAACGTTTATATTAAATTAAAGTCAAGCTAGAAGTCAAGTCAAGATGTGTAAGCACTGATATATTCCACTTCCCATTGATAGCTTGTGTGGCAGTGACGGCACACAGAGTTCCATCGATGTGACGCATGCACGATCGGGCACAAAGAGGCACGGGCGGCCACACCACCCGCAGCACGCCTGTATACAGACGTATATGGAGCACGGCGCTCCCACCATTCCATTATACAACGTCTCGGCACGTACGCCTGAACAAATATTGATTGATGATCGAGTGTCAGCCTGCTGCATCTCTACTGTGAGCTCTGCCTAGTAAGTTGATCACTAGGCGCCGCACATAGAAAAAAAAAAAAAAGAAAAAAAAAAGTTGGGAAGGCCTATTTTTTTTTTTTCTTAATTTTTTTATTTCAAGTGTCCGCGATGGTGAAAAAAGGCATTCCTTTCTGCATCGTGTGGAATAGGGATCAGTTTGGACCTTTATTTGAAGAAAGCGATCACTCTTTGCACTGGTTTTCTTCCTCTGCCCTGGTTTTGAATCCCTCCCCCCACATCTTGTTCTTCTATTCCCCCTCAGCCCTACAGACTCGTAACGATGTGAGCGTCTGAGTGACAATAAGTGGTTCCATGTGTCAGAATGGAATGAGCCGCGCACATGCCGAGCCTAGCCGCATGCATGGCGTCGCGCCGTCTATGAGTCAATACACATGCAATGCAAGTCTATGCAGGTCAGTCAGTCTGAAAGCAATAGAGCATTGCTTTAGAGGGAAGTACGAACCTTGCATGAGAGAACTTGAACTTACGACCTATGAGCTCCGTTATGCTAGCCAACTAACTACCATTCTCCAACGTGGTAGCAGAGCGGTCGACCCGCTCAGATAAGGTAGATTCGTTGACCGTCTTTGACTGGTCGAATGAAGGTGTTGTCGCATCGTTCTCAGTTGGCGATTCCCTGAAGAGCGACGCACACAGCTACCCGAAAACATTCACAGGGACTTATATCCCCGTGACAGGCTCCTTGCAGTTTCCTTTTCTTTGAAGAATGTCCAATCGGATGGTCGTGATGTCTGTGACGGATCGTTTCAGTCATTTTGTTTCGCTTGTTGAAAACTTTTTGGAGAAGTATGCGAACGTGTCTCTCAAGGAGGTGCGGAAGAACGGTGAGGCCTTCTTGCACGAGAGTCAACAACTGGTGGAGAAGCTTTCAGAGGTGGTAGGGGGCTGCCAACCGGCCGCGCCCACCCTTGAAGAGGAAGGGAAGGGCGATGAAGCAAAACAACGTCTGACCGGAAAGAAGCCGAAAGCACGCAGGAGTCGAAGATTGACGGCAGCAGCTTGGGCCAACAAGCAAGCGGCAGAGAAGCCAATGGCATCACAGCAGCCATCACAGCAGTCACCTGGAGATCAAAAAGCCGCTTCTGTGGGGAAAGAGAAAGGGAGAGGGAGGAGAAAGCAGGAAGGGCGCATTTCATGGCGCCGTTTACCAGTAAGGTCAGAGGGTAAGAGTCGCAGTGCGGTCGCGCGATTGGGAGAAGGAGGAGGGCGACTGCAGTCAGAAGGGCGGGGGTTTGGGAACAGCATCCAAGGCTCTCGTATGAATGTTCCGAGCGCTGTCGCCACGAGACAGGCAGGATTTGAGCCGCATGATATTTTGAACGGCCGAGGTGACAGTATGCGGTTGCGTGGCTCACCGCACGATGGCCTGGCGGGTGAGAACACTGTGAGAGCCAGATGGGGGAGTGTGTCCCCTGGCTTTGAGACGGAGGCAGGCGTTGTGTCTGGACAGGCAGTTGATGGAGAATTCGATTTTGGCGGGATGGATGGAGATGAGTTGATGGAAGAGGGCGGTGTTGATGTGATGGAAGAGGGAGGCACGTGGAAGGAGACGCCCCACACGACATTTGATTTTCCGGTTCCGTCTCCATCAGAAGAAGTGGTGCCGATGAGGCTCGGCTT
>JAHBMJ010002760.1:8566-55010 GCA_018398765.1 Chromera velia
GGGTTTCAGAACAATCTGACGTGCCTCCTCCCGTTGGCTCAACGGAACTGGGCTGATAAGTTGGTGAAGGTGCATGAGAAGCAGATTGTCGCCTACGAGACGGATCCACGGGTGAGGTACCCCGCTTTTGACCGATTCGCCACCGGAGACATGCTGTATGACTGGGACATTTTGGATGTGAACCACGAGAGATTGCAGCATGCCCCTGACCCCGAGCGTCGAAAGGCTGCGACCACATTCCCTGTCGGTGTGGAGCAGTTCCAGAAAGGCAAGGGAAAAGGCAACGGGGGGGCTGCTGACAGTGCTGGAGGGGGGGCCGCTCCTGCAGGGCCCGGCGGGAGGACCAATTTGAAACCAAAGGAGGCGGCCGCAGACGCAAATGCTGAGAAGGCTGGGGGGAAACTTCCCCCTCCTGAGAAAGTCATCACTCCGGGTGAGGAAGGCTACCGACCTCTCTATATTCACCTCCAACACAAGGGGCTTGTTGTCGGCCCTGGCGCGGCACAGAGGGTAGCCGAACTTACCAACTCTGGATGCTTAGCTGCCCAGAAACAGGACGGTTCCAACACCAACAGCAATAGCAAACGTGTGCGCGGTTCTCCGTCTCACCCCGTTGTCATCTCTCCGCAACCGAATAGAAGCCCAGGAGCACCCACTCCTGGAAAGCCGAAAAGCCAGAGAAAAAGCTCTCAGCAGCTCCCACCACCGATCGATTCGATTCACATTGAAGAAAGTGATCATGAAGAAGAGGAAAAGGAAGTGCCATAAAGCTGAGTGATTGTCACCTCAATTTTGGTACGTGCTCTAACTTTATCGTATCAACAAAAAGTTATATGCAATTTCAAATCTATTAATTTTACGTTCTTAATCTCTATTAGTACTAGAGTGAGTCTCAGTGACTAGTGTATATACACTGCCACACAGGCATATTTTTTTTACGGAACTGATAAGTTATAATTTTATATATATTTTTTTAAATTTTTGAAACACACATCAGAAATGTTCTGATAACTATTGTTATGAGAAAAATGATCAGAGTGACAGTAAGTCAGTGACTCAGTGAGGAACCCTAAGAGGTTAACCTCAAATATCAAATATTTGAAGTTGAAGCTCAAATCAAATCAAATCAAATTAAATCAAATCAAATATAATCAAATCAAACATGGTCATTAATTCCTTGGTGGGACCATCACTCAGACCAATGATTCTCCCATGTTAGCTTCCATGCTACATACATACTAGCTAGCCGATGATAATGATGATAGTATACTTTGGTTTACTTTAGTTACCCAGAGCCTGAGTCTGAGAGAGGCATTGAAAACTAGATTAAAAATGGTGGCAGCTAGGGTGGCAGAAGCCTGCAGTTAGGACTGCACTAGAATATTGCCAATGACGGTTTTGACTATAGGGTTGTGACTGTTTAACAGCTTAAAAATACTTAAAAACCCTAGAAAAAACTTTTAGAGTTTAACTTCAAAGTCTACCTTAAATATTAAATATATCATTTTTTGGAATATGTTAGCTTGAATTAGTGTAAGCCTAGACGGAAGCTTAAATCAAATCAAATAATAATACTCAAATCAAACATGGTCACTATATATAGTTCTTCAAAAATTGAATTAGAATAGTCTTAATAGTATTAACACATCTCGAGGTTTCAATGCATGCATTGAGGCTGCCAAAGCGCTCAAACAGCACTGGCTAGCATGGGCAGACCAGGTTTGATTTGATTTGATTTGATTTAATGTTGGATTTACCCTCAAATCAAATCTGCCAGTCTGATGGGGCTTGCTCTGACACCTTTGTCAAATCTACTTCACATCTACATTAAATCTGACTTTTAACCTCAAATCTGTGTCCTGCCCAGACCCCCCGTTTTCATTGTTACAAAGGCGACTTTAACATAATAAACACAAAGTTTAACACATCTGAAGAAAATAAAGTCTAGAATACAGTATTTTACCATTCTTTAAAAAAAAATGCTTCAAAATTGTTTTAAATCGAATCATTTCTTCTTAAATACGGTCAAAAACCTAAAATTGTGAGTTGTTATTGGGAAAAACTGGGAGAGCTCGCATGTTAAGGAACCTATGAAGTTAAACCTCAAATCAAACCTCAAATCCGCCTAGATTTGCAAATCTAGAGCCCTAACCTCAAATTAAATCAAGTCAAATCAAATCAAATCAAATTTAAATCTATCAAATCAAATCTGATTACTAGCGCTGGCAGAAAAAAAAAAAAATTAATGGGAATCATTATTATCGGATCCAAAAATTTTAGTTTAAAGTTAGTGACCAGATTTGATTTGATTTGATTTGATTTAAAGTAGGGCTTAACCTCAAATCAAATCTGCTAGGCCTGAGAAACTTTAGCATGATATGGCCTATTAAATCCTATCAAATTTACTTCAAATCTGACCCTTTAATCTCAAATCTCTAGGATAACTCAAGTCTTAAATTAAGATGACTCTCTAAAATAACTCTAAGATAAAAACTTATGTAAGCTCAAAAATAAGGTAGGGTAGAGGTGTGTGTTAAGGTATCATGACAGGTATAAGTCTCTGTGGTCTGTGTTCAAGTCTGTACAACTCCTGGAGAAGTCTATAAAAGTAATAGTAATACTCTTAATTCGAAAGTAAAGCAATGAATCCAATCTTGCATGCTATCTAAAGCACGATACGCACAGAAATGACAAAACAATACATCCGCGCGATAATCGCTCGGCGCGGCGATTATTCGCTGCAGGCATGCGTGCAACACGCGTACGTGACACAAGCCCGGCCAAGCCCACGGTCCAATGTGCGGCATGGTACCCCGACGGCTACCTGTACTTCAACTCCCCTCCTCGATCGTGTTGCCGAAGCAAAAGCAAAACGTTATAGAAAAAATACGCAAGGCAACGCGAGCGATACAACTCAGGACAAATTTTAGTCCAGCAAAGACAACAATAAAAATGAAAACAGCCGCATGCTCTAACACTGAGCTACAATGAAAAGAACGATTATATGCTCTACTGATTGAGGTAGGAAGTCAAAAAGTTTTGTCAAAAGTAAAGACTTCCTGTATATAACACTGTAACAGTTATGTCATCAATCCAATCTGTTTTGATCTCCCCCCCGCTCTGTCCTCTTTTAGAAAAGAAAACCAGAAGTTTGTACTACAAATCAATTCAGTCCGAAAAGGAAACAGACTTGTGGAATCAATCAAAATATGATGTGCTTTTTCCTTTTCGTGCCTCAATGATTTCGATAATGCTCTTCCATTCCCTTCTTTTCCTACCCTGAAGAGAGTTAGATTCATCCATGGTTTCTCTTGCATTCCTCGGTTGCAGGGAATGATCGGACAGATGAGTTCGAATGTATTGCGTTCCTTGCTTTCCTGTAATGCCCCTGCTTGTGTTCTTGTTGATGAACTGACTTTTCTTTTTCTTGAATGCTTTCTTCTTCGTTGGCCTTTTCGTTTTCTCATGAAGGTTTTTTCTGATGTCATTGCTCGTTCGAGGAGTCCTTCGTTGATCGCATTATGGAATGAAAGGACTTTCTTTCTTTTTACTGTTCTTGGTTGATTTTGTTACATTCCCTCCTTTGATAACTGATCTTCTTATGTTCTTTCCTGCTTATACAATTGAGTGCACTATTCACCTGCTGGAAGCGATAGACAAAAGACAGCAGCAAAGAGGAAAGGGGGGTCGCGCGCGTCGGTTCTCATGCCTTGTTCTGTGCTTCTCGATTGATCAGATGTTGCATTCTTGGAGTCAGTCCGTCTGATATTGCATGCACGGTTCTGGTGTGTCAGCACCATTGTATATGCAATCAGACCCGTGACTTCTCGCGAATGATGCGCGCGTAGAAGGTGCATACATTAATTATTCACTTTTTTCGGCGTCCCCACCCGGATCGCACAAAAGTGGAATTTTTTGCATGCATTCTTTTTGCTCGATTATTTGACTTACCCAGAAGTGAGAGCATGCCATCATATTGACCAATCTTGGAGATGGTGATTTCGGTAGAGTCCACCGTCGGTCCCTTAGCAAACAGTACGTGCATAGCAGGACTGTCTCGGCTGTTGGAAGAGAACTTATCATACTAGAACATTCCTATGATGAACTCCTGAATGCAGATGAGAAAATCTGGATTGATGAATGAATGAATGAATCAATAAATAAACGAATGAAAATAATTTGTATTGAATGAGATGAATCAATCAGAGTGCGGAAGCGATGATAGATGACTTACGTGCATCACCTACTTTCCTTTTGCAGAATTAAAGCAAACCAAAATTTAAATTGGTCGACAAAAAAAAAAAAAGTTAAATGTCATTGAATGTCTTTTCTTCTCAATCTTTATCACGCTGCGCTTTTTTCTTTTCTTCCTTTGTCTGTCTTTTGCTATCGACATGCATACATGAGAAGAAAACCTTTCATAAAAAGAAAAGAAGTGAAACAACCATCGAAAGGTGAAAGGACATTGTTCAGCTAGAACAAAGAGTAATCCGAGAAATGAAAACGGATCACAAATTGGACAGTCGAGTCAAACACATCACACAGACTGCACATCTTTGAAAAGAAAATAAGATGCAGTGAATTCTATGCAGTGAATCCAGAAGAAAAACAGAACTGCCAAATGAAAGCAAAAATGAATGATGCACTTTCATTTCTATCTTTCCGTTCCGGTTCCTTCTGTATGATGTGTCCTCTCTCTCTTCCCCATCTCCCCCCCCTTCTCTCTTCAATCCGCCCTATTCCCTCACGTTTTTGTGATTCCTTCTCAATCTACTGCTCAGGTTGACTTGTTTAAAAAGAGAAGAGAAAAGCAAGAACTGCAAAGAGAAGGAGGAGAGAGAGAGAGAAAGAGAGAGCAATAAACGGTGGAACAAAGAGAAATTGCAAAAGAAAGCAATTTTGCTGTATGTGAAAAAGAAACTTTCACTAAGCACATTCAGGCAACGCAAAAAGAATAAAAAAGAGAAAAGAAAACCTTTTCAATTGTTAAATCATTTCGTTCTTTTCTTTCCTCCTAGCCCTCTTTCTTCAGCACCCCCGCCCCCCCCGCCATTCTTTTCTCATTTAATTAGTCAAACGATGATCAAGAAAGAGAAAAGACAAGAAGAAGAGCGTGAGAGAGCAAAGAAAGAAAGAGCAAGAGACGCCAAAAAGAAAAGAAAAAGAGAAAAGAAATCAAACAAAAAGAAGAGTAAGACTCTGAATGAAAAATGGTAAGAGAACGAAACATTGGCTACTCAAAAACGGAGTCATCTTCCGCTACCGCCGCAACAAGTTACACAAAGACTAGATGCTCAGACTCACACAGTACAAAAAGAAAAACAGTTTGAGAACAGAGGTCTCAAAAATGAATAAAAAGAAATAATTGGACGTTTACATACATCTATGTTTATCTTTTTATTCTCGTACATTGGGAAAGCGGATTCAAGCGGAATTCTTTTCCTTCCTTCTTTTCAGGCAGGGATCTGCTACTCCATCATCCCAGTCCTTATATGTATTCATCCCCCCCCTGGCCATCCGTTGCTGATAAGGTGGAAAAGGGATATTCACAAATTGACTGATTTGAATCTAAAGATGGGTACAGAAACTTAAGGCACTCGAAGTCCCCACAAAGCCTATATAGAAGTCATCGAGTCCATCCGTTCACAAAACCCAGAAAACACAGCCAGACGAAATCGATACAACCAGGTACAGCATGCAAGGCAAGCAAACCGTTCTGAAAGGTATGACTACTGTCTCATGAATCGTTTTCATTCAACGGAATGTGGCCCGGCGACAGACTCATGAACGTGGGTGGGCAGCCCCCGACACAGCGCACATCTTAATCCAGACATGACCTATTTGCGTATCAGAGCATGTCCAGGCACTCACAAATCAAAAAACCATCCCATTCTCACTCAAGACGTCCATCTGGCACAGGTGAGAGGCACAGGCGAAACGGCACACTCTACATAGCATACAGAACGAAGGTCCACGATCAGAACTCCTTTCTTCTTCCTCTGGAAGACTTCACGCAGGGTGAGATGATAAGAAAACAAAACCAGTGCAGACCTGTCTCCTGGTTTGTTCAGTCACCACTCAATGACATAAGTAGAGTAGAACGTTGAAGACCAGGAAGAGACAGCACAGGCTGTTTACAGTGTCAACTGAGGGATGTAAAGAACTATAAAGGAGAGAGAAAGAGATAGATTAACACACCACGGGAGGTCGTTTACGAGGTTTTCCTTCACTTGCAAAATAGATTCCAATCCCAACAAGAAGCTGCACTTGAAAGATCCACAGAGATATTACCTCTGCCAGTCATCTTTGACTGCTCAGAGGCGCTGTTGCAGAAGGTCGTCCAAGCCGTCTCCTTTCCTTCACAACCAAAAGCTGCAATGCTTCATGGACTGTAGTCCACCCGACTCCTTCTCCTTTTGTAGATTAAGGGAAGACCCCCTTCAGGACCAGTTCTCCACTCCTGCTTGCATCCGATGCGCACAAACAGACAGGTCGTTTACCTTGTCCATACAATCAAACAGATTCATAGCAGCTGAGTACACAACTGCCAGGAGGGTTTCTATTACAAAAGCGAGAACATGATTGAAACGACCAGGCTGCCCAAACAGATGCGCTGCAAAGAACAGAAGAATGCCCTGAGGCTCCTTGAAGAGAAGAGGAGCGGTCCTCAGTCACAGAGAAAGAAGGTGAGGAAACATCGTGAGAGAGACAAAACTGTCTGAACTGCACCACAGCAACAGCAAGCACTGTAGGCTATTGACCGCAGAACTTAGGTAAGGTGAAGGTGTATATCAAGGTATCATGATAGGTATAAGTCTCTGTGGTCTGTGTTCAAGTTTGTACAGCTCCTGGAGAAGTCTGTAAAAGTAATAGTAATACTCTCAATCCGAAAGTAAAGCAATGAATCCAATCTCGCATGCTATCCAAAGCATAATACGCACAGAAATGATAAAACAATACATCCGCGAGATAATCGCTCGGCGCGGTGATTATTCGCTGCAGGCATGCGCGCAACACGCGTACGTGACACAAGCCTGGCCAAGCCTGCGGCCCAATGCGCGGCACGGTACCCCGACGGCTACCTGTACTTCAACTAGCTCTTAGCTTTAACAATAGCTCATTAATTTTGAGAGTCTTACATTGAGCTTTTAGTCTAGTTTTTAGTGATTTTCTTGTCTTTTGGGCTTTTTAGGATTTGCTAGTGGTGTTGACTGTGTCATGTCATCTTCAGTGCTATCGAGAGTGACCTCTTTTTTCGAGGCATTGACTTAAAGTTTGTTCCTAGCGTCTGGCCTATACGTCTTTCATCTCTTGCTTCTGTCCTGGTTACTGCTCTTGCTGCTAGCTCTCTCTTTCTTATACGACCTCATACTTAACGCTCCTCTGTCTGAATGCCTTTTTCGGCATTTGCTAAGTACTTCCTACCCTTCAGTCATGATCAATGCACTGCTTACTCCTCCTTCCTCCCAGCCCTCCCCTTGCACTCCTCTGGTTCCCCGAATGCACGCGCTTACCGCTTTCAGGTAGGCAATCTGCAATTGAGCTCAGATCTAGCCGCACGTCTTGCTCACGTATTGCCACCATTTCTCACTCAATTGCTCTGCCACCCTCTTCAAGAACATCTTTGCCTCCCCCTCCATCGTCCCGTCGACCATACTCACGAGTGGGGTGAAGTTGCACCCTCTGTTTATGCTTGTCTGCCCATGTTTCCTCTTCTTTTCTTCTGCTGCTGCTTTGAGGGCTTGAGTCCAGGTCACCTTCTCCCTCGAGGCGGTGTGTGGGTTTATCACCTTGGTATCGAAAATTGCCAGCCTCTATAAAGCATAGGCCCCCCGGACTTGGAAGTCCCCCCTTAGCGCCGGACATCCCTGCACCTCCCCTTCCTCCCTAATGATCAGCTCCTTTACGTGGACCGCTCCCACAGGGTATGCTTCCGCTGCTAGACTCGCCCATATACCGTTGACTTCGTCATGTCACAGCATGGGCAGTCCCCCTACTGGGCAGTTAAGGGCGTGTTGCAGACTCTACCTTCCCCCACATCCCTCATATCTGCTCTTCTCCCCCCCTACCCTCCCCTGATATTGGATTATCATCGCATCTCGAAATTTGTCTGGGCTGAGATTCATTCCGTGTTCCTTCAGGGGGGTGGCCGTCAGCCATCCTGACTGTCTCTTTTCTTTTGACTGCCTAACTTCCTCACACTGGTCCTCACTGGCTGCCTGCCCTGACTGGCTGCCTAACCTCTCCTGTGAGGTGATTGCCAGGAAGTCTGGGCTTGTGGAGCACTTAATTAGAATTAGCATCGCTTAGCTTAGCGGTCTCGGCCTGCGTGAGAATAGCATAACTTGCGGGTGTGCGCGTATAATGACTGATCAATATATGAGCATGCACAGTGATGCAATCAGTAGATCAAGCATAAGAGTGGGTCTGATTCCAAGAGTCATCGCATGAGGTTTGACTGATAGATTTATTGACTTCTCCAGTAGCATTAGAGTACTCTCTGCCAGAAGCTATTGTTACTTAAGAGCCCCGTACGCTTCTTACAGTTGGTTAGCAGAGTTTTTGGTTGCACAGGGGCAGACAGTGTGATGAAATCTCTTGAAATGAAAGAATGAAGATTGTCGAAGGCAAGTAGGCTTGCCACATGAAGCACCAGGCCATGTAGAGTACGGTGGCAGCCAGAGGTTTGACAGCTTAGGACAGATTGAAAATTTTTTAGCTCCGATATATTGTTTCGTTTTGTCTTGAATGTTGTGGAGTTTTCGAGGAAGATGAGGAGCTGAAGACTTTCCAGGCATGTTTCTGTTTTCTGCCGCTTGTGGTAAAAGAGCAAGAGTTGAAAAACATACCAGGGTAGAAGGAGAAGGAGCCGGAGTTGAAATGAGGGACAAGTGAGAGAGAAGATCAAGGAGACGGATATTGACCTCTGGTGGCGTCATCGATCAGAGCAACTGTTGCCCACAGAGAAAGTGCCCCAAGGAGGATAGGAGCTTCCATTTAAAGAGAACAGAGGTGTTTTTCCCTTGTAAGTAGAGAGAATAATGCATATATTGAGAGGGAGAGACTTGACTGAGGAAGGATCTCTACTCTCAGTCTGATTACTGGAGTGGAGAAGCTCTGGAACTCGAGTGTCGCATGCTAATCACACATAATAGTGCCATGGGGGCACCGCGGCTGTGTCACTCAACGACAGAGCAGTTGTGAAGGGCTTTCAAGTTGGAAGAAGACTTTGGAGGCTGCAGACTTCTAGGCAGACTTTTGTTTGCAGTGGGGGTTGGAGATGGAGGAAGAGAGGGAGACTCATCAGAGTGTGCTTGAGGGAAGTGAGAGTGAGTGTGGTGTGGAGGTTTGTTTGTGAATGAATATTTCTGTCTCTTTGCATCTCTCTGACTGTTTTCTTTCTCTGTTTATGAAAAATGAATGGGGAGGGGAGATAGTTGGGGAGAAAAGAAAGTGAAAGAAGAATAAAAGAAAGAGGAGAGAGACTGGGACTAAGAGAGTGAATATGTTTTCTTTTTATCTGTTCTCTGACCTTTTCCTCTGTTCGTCTGGGCATAGGAGGACATCATAGAGAAAAGAAAGAGGGAAAGAAAAAGTGGTTGGGAGCAAAGCAAAGTGAATCAGACACTCTGCAACCAAAGAAGAGAAGGAAAAAAAGATAGGAGAGGAAGGTGAATGATCAACACCTTAGATCTCCAATGTTCTGCTGTTTTCGAGAGTGGCGTACACTGCGTTTGACTTTGGTTGGACTGTTCAAGATGTTGTGCAGTTCTCTGGCCTCGCAGCTGGCCACGCAGAAGTGTGGATCGATGTTGAAGTGAGAAGAGACTAGCATAAGGAGAGTCTCAGGCAAGAATCATTAGTTAGAGTGTCTGAAATTACTTGTTAAGTAGATTTTCCTACCCACCCGCCCTGTGAATGAGCATGTATGAGGTGCATGCTTGAATTTGAACCAAGCGTGGACGTTGGTCTGGTGGGTGGGCATGTGTAAGGTGATTGCCAGGAAGTCTGGGCTTGTGGGGCACTTAAATAGAATTAGCATCGCTTAGCTTAGCGGCGTCGGCCTGCGTGAGAATGGCATAGCTCGCGGGCGTGCACGTATATCAATGACTGATCGATATATGAGCATACACAGTGATGCAATCAGTAGATCAAGCATAAGAGTAGGTCTGATTCCAAGAGTCATCGCATGAGGTTTGACTGACAGATTTACTGACTTCTCCCTCAGAACTATGTAGACTTTGACAAGGCTTATAGTAGTGTTAGAGTACTCTCTGTCAGAAGCTATTGTTACTTAAAAGCCCCGTACGCCTCTTACAGCTCCCACTCCTTCTCTACTGCTTCTTTTACTGCTTCTTTGTGGGCTGCCCTTATCTTTTGCCCCCTTTTCACATGCTCGTCTGCGTCTATGTCCTCTCCTCAAAGAATGGCCTCTGTGATCGCTTCACTGGCTGCACCTGAGGTCTTGTAGTCCCTGTCCGCTGTTTCAGTGGGTTTGGGGATGCCTAGGCCTAGCAGTTGGACCGGGAGGGCGGCAACGTCTCTCAACCACACATCGTATTGGGTGGGGGGCCCTCCGTTCCGTCGTCCTTTCATTAAGGCGGGAATGAGGCTACCCCATCTGTTCCCCCGCCCTTGGTACTACCCGTGTCACAAACTTCTATGCGTGCTGCAGGGATTTGGAACAGGCTGCATATGCTTCGTGTGGGGCAAGTTTTGCTGCTGTTGCGACTCTCTCTACGTTTCTAGCCCACTCTTTCACCTTCTCCTGCACCCATTTCTCTCTGTGTGCGTCCGTGCCTACGTACCCCCCTAGGAGACGCGTCCCCTCTACTATCTGCAGGTCGGGGAACTCTGCAAAAATTTCCTTGGCTTTCTGCAGAAATTGCGGGAGCACTGCAAGGATCAACTTGTCTACCTCCACTACATACCCTGCCGTGGGCCCCTTCTTGACTAACTCGCACAGCCATACTCGCAGCTGGCGTAACCAGCCAGTATTGGACGCGCCATCCGCATACCAGAGCTGGTGCCAGTATCTCTGGGGGAGATCAGGCTCCTGCTGTTGTTACTTTTTCTTCTCCGTTCCGGCTGCCACCCCTGCACTCCATCTGTCTGCTGTAAAAAACCAGTCGCTTCTGTTTTGGACCAACGCAGTGGCGGCTGAAGAGGACGATGCTGTGCGATGCAAATCGCTAAGGGGTGGGGCTGGTGGGCGAGCTGAAGGGGGGTACGAGTGGAGGGAGGAGGGAGAAGAGGAGGAGGATGAGGAGGATGAGGAGGATGAGGAGGAGGACGAGGAGGAAGAGACATGGACGGAAGAGGAGGAGGGGGAGAGGGAGGGGGAAGAGGGGGAGGGAGAGGAGAGGGAGGATGAAATGGGGAAGGAAGCTGAAGATGATGAAAGGGCGGCTGCTTGTCTACCTATCTTGTGTATCGGGTTGTCCTTTCTTCCTGTCTGGTTTAGCATATGGGTGGTTATGGCGGTGGGTGTGTGACCTCTAGACTTCAACCTCAAATCTACTTCAAATCTTGTCAGATTTGAGCTTGAAGCTCAAATTAAATCAAATCAAATCAAATCTTATCAAATCAAATCTGGTCACTATCAAAAGTGTTAGAAATACTATGTTATACCTACTATAGTGTTTTAGATAGTGCTATGCTAAAGGGTTACATAAATATAGTTACATAGTTTTTATAAACAGGAAACATCGGCCCAGTCACTCCCCATTTATAAGTAGTGATAGAGCTGAAACACTCAGTTTATAGTTATTTATAGTAGAAACAATGCACCTGATGAATGCATCTGAAATGCACCTGAATTCAGGTACGTTTGACATTTGTCCAAAGCACCTTGCACCTATGATATATGACCTATACACCTTTTCTCATCCTTAAAACACTGTCAGGGTTCACTTACTAACTTACAAGCTATTATGTTAAATAAAGATTATAAATAAGAAATTATGATAGATCAGCGCTAAAGCAAAGCTAGGCCTACTAACCTACAAGTAACGCCATCATCAAGCTCTCAAAATTAGACTTATGCTACCAAAAGCGGCACCTTACTAAAGCTTGAATGTCTTTCACCTTGACCATGTTAAATCTTTATTAAATAACAATTCTAACGGTGGCAGACAGAAAGCTCTTCGCCTTCTATAAGAGGGAAAAAGAGATAAAGAGAGCACCTCAAAGTCTAGCTCAAAGTGGGTCGTGAATATCTGATCATTCATTCCCTCCTCATCAGCCCAACGGATCCCCCCCTCCCCTGTTCGCTCAATTCTCTCCATATGCACAAGAAACTTCTCTAAAGTGTTCAGAGGGAAAGCTTTATTGTACAACATCCACTTGTTGTATGCCTTTTTGTAAACTGAATGCACAATCGCCCCCCCCTCCCAAGTTGACCCCCTGAGACACATTAATCTGACTGTGATGCTCCAGTATGTGTTGACTGGAGAGGGATCGACTAGATCAAACATCAAGACTGCGTGAACATAACTCTATGTATGACCCAGAAAAAGGCATGCATGCTCGATCGAAGTATGTTTGCGGCCAGCTCATGGCCCGGTCGGACCTGGCGTTGAGTGCAAGCCTACTTAGCCTAGGCGCTTGCATACTACCGAACCTGGTCGGACTTATAAGTAATGATACATCAGCTAGTGCACCATCAATCCTAGCTTTCTAACTTATAAGTAGCTTAATCATGCTTCATACGGATCGACTTGTAAAGTCAAAAGCAGCATTTTTCTCGCTTCTGTTTTGGCTGCATCCGATCCTTCAATTCCTTCTCTCTGAATCCTTTGCTTCACTTTCTTTCCCTCTACCACTTTGTTTAGTTTATTTCTTGCTTCTACCCAATTGGAGCATACTGAAAACCAGTGCCAGAGATCATCAATTTTTTTTCCATTTGAACAACCCTCTGCCAGACAAAACACCTCTCCCGGAGAGTTGGCCCCCCCCGTCAGACCCTTCCGATTTAGTGTCAATGCCCTTAGGAGTGGCTCAATCTTCTCACATAAGGCACTTCTTGGCAGACAGGACATCCGTACCTTAGGGCCATTCTTTGAAGACAAAAGAAATAGAGAAGAACGTGAAGAAGACGAAAGAGCTCTCTGTAGTCCTGATAAAGAGGCAGACAGGGGGAAGTTGCCCTTTTCTTCCCTGTCTCCCTTTTTTATGCATTCCATTCCCTAGGCATCCTTAATTTTGGCAGAAACAAACAAATTCCCCTTCGGGGGCCGTCTTTCTGAGCTCCGGACAGGGAGAGACGTCAAAAAGTCAAGGCCTGCCCATCTGAACAGACCATTGACAGCTCGTCTTTGCTTCTGCCCCGCTGGTCCCTTCTATGAATTCAAAAGAGCCTGAGGAATACGGAGATGCGAACGGCTAAGTGCAATCTAGAATGAAGCAAAACGAGCACACAAGAGCGCGTGAGCAGACATTAAATTAACAGACAAAAGAGAGGGTACACACAAACTCCTGACCGGAAGTCGGGCCGCCCATCGAACAAACCGGAGCCACAAGTTGTCAATCGCCTCCCAGTCTCCCTGTCTTATCGGAAAGCACTCCAGGCTATAGAGTGCCACCGGCTTCCAGCATGCCTTCAGCAGCTGCATCTTTCCCCCGAGAGGCAACCCAGACAGACTCACAGCCAGACCAATCACCGTCCCCATTGCACGCTCTGCACTGCGTAGGCGTGCTTCAATCGACCGAGTCAAATCCCCTCCCTCAAATAGAAGGCAACCCAAATATTTGTACTGATCACACCAGTTTACTTCCTTCCCTTGGTATAAAATCATGCCGTTACAGTCCTCACGGTATTTACAAAGGCACAGGACCTTGGTTTTCTTCAGATTGACATTCAACCCCCACTTTCCGCAATACCCCTCCAGGGCATCGAATTTTGCTTGGAGGTTGGCTGCTGAGTGTGCAAACAAGACAAGATCATCAGCGTAGCCTATACTTCTTAAACTGGCCCCAGCAAGGTGAACCCCCTCCGTTTCTTTTCCATCTCCCCGTTTTCCTTTCTGAATCTCATCATGCAGGTCATTAATGAATAATAAAAAAAGCGATGGGGACAACGCATCACCTTGCTTAACCCCTGTCCCCTCTGGGAATAGAGCCGAGTCCCCATCGACTCTCGCTTTCACGCCTCTATACATTGATGCAATCATCAACAGATCTCTCTTCTCTATTCCCTCAGCCTGCAGCTTTGCCAGAAGCTTCAGCCGAGGAATGGAGTCAAACGCCTTTGAGAAGTCGACAAATCCGCCCAGGAGCCCCTTCTTGCCTCTTTTGCATTCTTGTACCAAGCCTACCACTGCTCTAATCCCCTCTCTTGTACCCACCCCTTTCCTAAACCCGATCTGTCTGTCATCAAAACGAGCTTGCTGACGGATTCTATCATCCATAAGGAGACCAAAGAGCTTTGCAAGGGGGTTAACGACATGGACTGGACGCCAGTCATTCGGCTGTGGCAAAAGGGAACCTTTCGGGACGGGTACAATTCTCAACAAATTCCAGTTATCAGGCCAACATGCATATGCATGCATTAAATTAAAGAAAACAAACAAAAGGAAGCAAGAGATGGGAAAGTAACAAAAGCAAAGGTCGAGTTGTTGAGGAGAGATGCCATCGAGCCCTGCCGCTTTCTTTCTATCCATTCCTTTCAGACGATCAGTCACCTGCTTATACAAGAAAATGAATTGCTTCGGGGGCTCTGGCTCCGGATCAGGCTCTGGCAATTCTTCGCCCTCCCCAAAAACCCGTGCCCAATGGTTTGAGAAGTCTCTTGCCCCTGGCCTCAGACCGTCTTTCGACAACTTTCTCCTTTCTTTCCAAAGGAAGAAGGGGTTATTAAGCAAATGTGTCTTCGCTTTTTCAGTTTTCGCTCTCTCAAATCTCTTCTTTTTCTGCCGGAAGATCTCTCTCCTTTTCTTTAAGATGTCTTCTACCTTTTCCTGCTTTAACTCTCTCTCCACCCCACTTGTACAGTCCTCAACTTCTTTTCTTACTTTCTTCAAGCATTCCTGCAGCTCTTTACATTCCTCATCCCACCACCCTTCCTTCTTTCTAAACAACGTTTTGAAGGTAGGAGGCTGTTGCTTCTCTGTCGCTTTCGCTATTACTTCCTTCACCGGCCCAACCAAAACCTAACACCAGGCTGTGGCCAAGGCTTTCACCCGGTCTTTCTTATTTTGAGGGCTCACTGGGGAGGAGGTCAAAGAAGAGGGCAAAAAGGCTGTTGAGGAGGGTGGGGAGGAAGACACAGGAGGGGGTGGGGGAAGGGGAGGCTCTTCGAATGGTTCAACTTCTCTATGATGCTCCCAGAGTCCCTGCCATGTCTCTCCCACCAGCTCTCTTGCTGCTGCCGCTATTGGCAGCAAATCCTCATCTTTCACCGCTGCTTTTCTGATGGATCTGTAAAACGGGGGGCACTGCTGCAGGGATGGGGCATCCGTGTGCTTTCCCGCAGCCTCAAGTGAAGAAAAGAGGAGAGAAAAACAGATAGATGCATAGTCATGATCAGAGCTAATCAGTCCATCGAAAGCGATTTCCCAGTCCGTGCAAGAGGAGAGAAGGAAAGGCTCAACCAATGCATAATCAACAACGGATACCTCTTTTTTTGTGTTCTTTGATTTACAGGTACAAGCACCCAAAAAGCGGAAATCTTTGCCCCCACACTTCCCTTGCAGACCATTCAAGATCAGTAGGTTACTTTCACCGCAAAGACGCACCAATTCACGGCCTATGGGGTCGACTGACTGCTTGCATTCTGAATGCCGGATAAAAAAGGGAGCCGACTCGTCAGAGCCGGTAAATTCATCCTGTTCAAACAGTTGTTCACGATTCCATTCGAAACCTTCTGAACAGAGCGATGCTGTGTGAGAGTTGAGGTCCTCCAGGACCACTCTCGGCTCTCCCAAGGGGACAGAGCACAGGGAATAAGACAGGATCTCTTTTGTGTCATCTTTCTTATGATTTGACCAACCCCCCGGTAATTATACCCCAAACATATGTAGTTTTCTACCCGACGAGTGGATGGCCACCCTGGCGATGCTCGGCCCTACTAGCTCAAACTCCGGTCTGAGTTCCCCCCAACGGTCCGATTTGACCAAAATGCATACGCATCCAGACCGGATTTCTTTGTCTGCACAAGCGGAATGGACTTTTATCTTTCTCCTTCTCCATTCCCTATGTGACCAATTTACTCCTTTCCAACCCCCCAGTTCTAGATCGCAGGACAGGTGCTGTATTTCAACCAGGACCACAACATCCGCATCCGTTTTAGTAAGCCATGAACGAATGTCTCCATTTTTTATCTTCCGCTGCAATCCTCCCACATTGATGTAGGCAAAGCGCAGACGGTCCCGTGGGTGAGACACCGTCAAGTCCTGGTAGCAAGCATTCCTTCGCTTCTTGAACTTGCCTCTTCTCACCTTCCAATACTCTCTCACGGCTTTCTGTATGATTATTTTCTCATCCTCCAACCTTTCTTTCATCAAGTCCCTTTCTTTTACCCATTTGAGACTAGACTCAGGAGAGCGCCTGATTTCAAACCATCTCTCACCACCGTGTAACCTTTTATACCCTAAAACAAGTAGAGGATGAGAAGAAAAAAAACAAGAAGAAGAAGAAGAAAAAGAATTAAGAAGAGGAGGAGGAGGAGGAGGAGGAGGGAGAAGAAGAATCCGAAAAAAAAGAAAAAGAAGAAGAGGACGACTTGGGAGGAGCATGCGAGGCAGCAGAGCAAAAGGAAGAAGAGTCATCCAGAATATCACGATCTCTCCTTCGTTTCTTTCTCCTCTTTCTCTTGCTGCATGGGACGAGGAGTGTCAAGGCTGGCACAAAAGAGGAAGGTCGATAAATAGGAGGGAGATCGCCCCGCGGGGAAGAGGACTCAAAGTCAGAAAGGCGTGGCGATCCAGAAAAAGGGGATGGAAAGCCCTGTCCCCTCGAGCAAGAAAGCTCGTTAGAAGACGGCGAAGGCTGTGAAAGCAAAACTTCACTTGAGCTGCGATTCAGTGCAGGATCAGATCCTCCGTCGAGTCCCAGCTCACTCTCATCATAAGCAAACAATGAGGAAGAGGAAAAAGACGAAAAATGCGAAGATGCAGAGAGAAAAGGTTCTTCGGCCATAGCAGATCCAGAAAGAGGAGAAAAAGAGGAGAGAGAAAGAGACTTCATAAGATTTTAAACCTGCATGTATACATTTAACGGGTCGATCAGGCCGGGATGGGGGAGGGGTCCAGCTGGATGGCCCTCCTCCTTCCCAGCACAACCTGACAAATCTCGCGCGGCCCTATTTCTGTTAATCCCTCCCCCCCTTCCTTCTTTCCCCCCACTGCCTACCGCCAAGGAAGAAGAAGAAGAAGAAGAAGAAGAAGAGGAAGAAGAAGAAGAAGAAGAGGAAGAAGAAGAAGAAGAAGAAGAAGAAGAAGAAGGAGAAGAAGAAGAAGAAGAAGAAGAAGAAGAAGAAGAAGAAGAGGAAGAAGAAGAAGAGAAAGAAGAAGAAGAAGAAGAGGAAGAAGAAGAAGAAGAAGGAGAAGGAGAAGAAAAAGAAGAAGAAGAAGAAGAAGAAAAAAAAAAAAAAGAAGAAGAAGAAAAAAAAGAAGAAGAAGAAGAAGAAGAAGAAAGAGAAGAAGAAGAAGAAGAAGAAGAAGAGGAAGAAGAAGAAGAAGAAGAAGAAGGAGAAGGAGAAGAAGAAGAAGAAGAAGAAGAAGAAGAAAAAGAAGAAGAAGGGTCCATCCAGTGGCCTAGCCTCTCCCCCCCCTCCCCTCCCTGTCCGTTGCCCCCCTCGTTCCTTCCTTTGCAAGATCCAGCAGAAGAGGAAGAAAAGAAAAGAGCAGACAAAAAAGAAGAAGAAGAAGAAGAAGAAGAAGCAGGAGCAGCAGCAGCAGCAACAACAGAAAAAGAAGAAGAAGAAGAAGAAGCAGAAGAAAAAGAAGAAGAAGAAGAAGAGGAGGAGGAGGAAGAAAAAGAAGAAGAAGAAGAAGAAGACAAAGAAGGAGAAGAAGAAGAAACAGGAGCAGCAGCAGCAGAAGAAGAAAAAGAAGAAGAAGAAGCAGCAGCAGCAGAAGAAGAAGAAGAAGAAGAAGAGGAAGAAGAAGAAAACAAAGAAGAAGCGGAAGGAGATTCTGAAGGGGAGGGAGAAGAAGAGGAAGAAGAAGAAGAAGAAGAAGAAGCAAAGGGGGAAGAATTTCCAAAAGGATTCTGACATTTGCCCTGTCTTCCTAGAAAACAGTTCCAGCAAGCCCTTTTGAGCTTAGCGCACCTACAGCGGCTGCAGGTGCTATTTACAGTACAACTACATTTGCAGCACTGGGTCCCCTCCTCCTTCGACTTCTTTCTCCCCGAGGCATCCGGAGGACCCGGGCCGTTACCCCCTCTTTTGTCTTTTCCTTTTTCATTTTCTCCATTCCCTTTGAAGCTTCTTCCATTACCCCCCTTTCCTTTCTCCCCTCGTCTATCCGTTCCTTTCCTCGTCTCTTCATTTCCTTTCCCTCCTGTCTTCCCCGTTGGTTAGTTCTTCCCCCCTTCCCCCACCCCAGTGAGAGAGAGAGGAAGAGGAAGTGAAAGAAAAGGAAAAGAAACATCGCATACATCTGTGACCTTCCATTCGATACCTTCTGCACTCATGTGTTCTTCTTTATCCAAAGAGATGACATTGTCAGCTACTCCGAGAGGAGAGTGGCGTGTATTGAGAGTCGATGCATCCGAGAGAGGCGAACGTGTCCTACCTGTGTGAATGTCATGTGTGATTGCTGGAGAAGATGGCGTTCTGTCATACGTTCTTTGTTCGAAGTCTGCCGAGAAGGCCTCTCTTCTATGCATGCACGAGCCGAGTTTACTGTGATCGCATACTTCATTCCCTCCCTGCCCACCCAGAAAGTCCTCTTCTATGTCCTCCCCTCCAAGTTGCTGCTTCCCCTCCCCTCCCTTCAACCCCCCACCCTGACTCTTTAAAGTTTCCGTCTCCAACAAATCCGGAGGTCTTTGGCCCCACCTCTTTCCAGAAAGCCATCCGCAAGTCCCTTTCCGTGCCCCCCTGAAGTGTCTCCCTGTTCATCTCCCTCTGCCCTGCCATGACCTGCACATAGGGGGAGGGGGGGGAAACTGTATCTTCTTAGAAAAAGCATAAAGGGGAGCGTGATCAAAAACCATCCCTGCCCCACTGACCGGCATCGGATAGACCGTGGCTCCCCCCGGCCTATCCGTCCCCCCCTCCTCCAGTCGGTTACTGGGGTCTACGGGCTCGTCGCAGGGTGTCGTCGGTCCACTGGTGTGATCATTTCCATCGGAGGTTTCAACAACACAATGTGACAGAGGGAATACCGTTTTTTGGAAAGAGATTTGAGACCGAAAGGAAAACATCTTTACACAATTTTCAAGGAGCGCAAACCGGTTCGTAAACGAGACAGGGGAACGTTCCTTCCCTCCCCAAAATACCCCTTCGCAACGCTTTCCCACCCCCTTTTCAGTCCCTGATCTCAACTACCCCAACAGTCCAACTTCTTCCACAGCCTGGAGGATACAATTCACAGCTCACACTCTGCCCTCAATTTTCTTTCTCTCACTGATTCTGTCTATTTCTTCCTCAAGAGTCTGAATCACCACTGCTCGTTTCTCCATCTCACATACCAATGCCCTTCTCCTCGTCAGCAAACGACTCAACTTCATACAACCTGCCTCATCGTCTCCGAGGGATCCGTTATGTGCCGGCACGGAAGGGGTTCGGATCCTTTTCCCCTCCCCAGAATTCTTTCAGGCCCGAGGGCCGGGAGGGCCATCACGCTCCTCTTCCCTCGGAGAATTGGGCTCCTCAAATATTTCTCCATCGGACTCATCCCCTCCTCCGAGCTTCCTCCGCCTTGCTGGAGGGGCTGATGATACCAGTGCGTCATCTCTCTGTCGGATCTGTCCCCTTCTTGTGGGAGATGCGGGTGGGGTCTGGTGGGATCAATCAATGTCTGCAAACGAACTGAAGAGGGGCCCGGACTCCACCGCCGTCTCCTGCCGTTCCTTTCCCCCCCCAACGGGCACCATGCCAGCTTGTTCAGAGCCTATACCCCCATTGAGGCCGAGCACGGATTGGGAATTGGGAAAGAAATGTGGGGCAGGCAGGGGTTGCGGTCCATTCAGCATTCCGTCTGAATACCCCTGGTGGTAAGGGTATGGAGACGGGAAGCTAGACGCAAAGCTATACATGGGGGCTACTATGGGGGCAGTCATGGGGGTAGGCTGAGCTATGGCCCCTGCGAGGGGACCATGGCTCCTGGGGTAGAAAACTATAGACGCCCCTTGCAGCCCAGGAGGTGCATCCATGGTGTGCGGGGCTGGATTCACGGCTGGCCTCGACCCGTCCTCATCCCCCTCCTTCGCGACCACTTCCTTTGCTTCCTTCACCTCCTCCTCATCGTGAGCATCAGGGGAGGTGAGTATTCCCCTCGCCCACCGAACCCTTGACTGTTTCTTCTGCTGCTCATTTTTTGGTATACGGTAAAAGAACAGTCTCCCGTCTTTGGTTTCTATGCAAAACCGCTCACCAAAGAGCTTGTCACACTTCTCCACATTATCATCCGAGTCAAACACAAGAGTCGTCTTCGGTTGACCAAGCTTCTTGTTTGGTTTCTTCGGGTTGGGTCTGGGTTTCCACAAAGACTTGCTCTTGATCGTTGATATCATGGCTGCAGAAAATGCTTCTGCTTCTTCGAGTCGCATATTGGAGATTTGGGGGTATCTGGCATAGTCCCTCAGGAACTTTTTCAGATCCCGGTCGAAAGAGATCGGGCTCCCGCTCAGGAAGAGTCCTTGGATCTCTGAGGTGCGGAGTCTTTTCTCCTCAGCCGCTTTGAAGAGATCTGCGCTAGGGGATTTCTCCTTTAGTTCGGTAACTTCATCCCTCAGAACCTTTATCTCCCCCTCTAAGCCGCTAAGCCATTCCCGGTCCTCAGCCTGACCCTGGGTGAGGGCTGCGAGCTGGGTTTTCACCGGCTCTAACTGGTTGGTAAACGATCTGTTGAGGTCCTCCAACCGAACCTTCAGTTTCACATCTAAAAGGGCGCTCAGCTAATTTACCACTGCCGACTCCAGGGGACTGGAGACCAGCTTTGGAAAAGAAAAGTCAGAGGAGCCTTTACCAGCCATCTGCCGGCAAGCGCCAACAAGACAGAGGCAACAGCCCTTGTGGGAGGATACAGGAGACGGCTTTTGGCAACGTATCACCAAACTCTGCAGTCTCTTCACCTTTTCTCCTCGGAAAGGTTTCGTTTTGATTTGCTCGAGAATACAGCTCAAGAAGACAGCAGAAGACAGGTGTTTGGATCATCACTTGTTGCGAGGAAGAAGGACGGATCATATATAATATCTCTATTCATTCATCTTCTGAATCAGAATCAGCAAGATTGCTCAACCTGCAGATTTCACGGGCTTACACCTGCGTTTGGCGAGCTCGCACTCTGAGACCGCGCGCTTGACAAAGAGCAAGCCTCTTTTGTTGCTCTTGTCTCTCTGCCTCTCTCTGCTGGGCCTCACTCTGTTCCTCCCCAGCGGCTGCCAGAAAATTCGAAGACGAAGAAGCTTGGGCAGAGCCTGCAAGCGGAGAGGCAACTTGTTGTGATGAAGACACAAGAAAGGGAGAAGCTTAGTGTACACCTCCTACCGCTTGTCGGCCTTTCTGAGGGGCCTTTTTAGAGCCTTGAACATGCTCTGCAAGAAGGCGGGGTCTTCCTTCGACATGTTGAAAGAGTAACCCCAAGGGTGGAGTTGGGGGTCCGGGTGTTGCACGAGGAGTTTCCTGCCAGAAAGCCTTCTGCAAGTCTCAGTTTCTCTTAGACTCCGGCAAAGCAAGATCAACCACCAACACTTTGTAGGCAATCCTTCTGATGCTGTGAATCCTTCTTCTGTTGGGTCACATTAGGTACTCTAAGAGGTAAGGTAATTGAACGAAAAGTCTGAAAGTCCGTCAATCTCGTCAATTTTTTTTTCTTCAAGCTTTAGATACACTTGCACTTCGGGAGACGGATGGACACGCATGCAGCTGCGATTCTTTAGCATGCAGCTGCATGCTGCTTTTCAAGACACCGCCCGCGCCTGCGGCGCGGCCGGTCATATGATCACAACTACCTCGTCAAGCGGAACATATCAATCAATCAATCAATCAAGCAAGCAAAAGCTCCTAACAGGGGCATCATGTTTGACCATAATTAACCGTAGTAACCGGGCCGATACAGGAAACACTTAGCCGTGGCCCTACTCTATAGGCTAGATGTGTTTTTGTCGTCGATCTTTCATCTTTTTCGTCAGTGTGTACACTTCTCCATTCAAAACAAAAAAAGGCTTTGCTAGCCTTGGCCTGGCATTAAAATCAATAAGTGATACATTCTGTTATCAGTATTTCTGATAAACGTTGACAATATCGCTTGGGATTGATGTGAGTAGTCCATCTATCGACCCATCACGTGTACATAACGAGAAAGACTAGGATCAGGAAGACGACGAAGAGGAACAAGACCAGACAGATCTGTTTTGTGTCTGCAAGCACTCAAGCAATCACAGGGACACACAAACTGTATGTTTTTTCTTTTTCTCTCTGTGCTTCTCTTGACTCCTTGTCGAATCTGCCAGACCCGACAGGCAGACAGACAGAAAGAAAGCTAGACAGAAAGAAAAAAGAAGGAAAGAAACAAACAAAGAAAGAAAGAAAGAAAGACACACAAGACAGGAGAGTTAGCAAACAGGCAAAGAACAAAATGTGATTACTTCGTTTTTCGTCTTTTTTTCGCTGTTGTTCTTTCCTTTCCTCCGGTTTTCCTTTCATTGTCGCCAGACAGACAAAGAGAGAGTTCAGAAACGAGACCAAGAAAGAGGTGACTACAAAAGGGGACTATGCAAGCAAAACGCACTACTGCTAAACCTCCCCGCACGCCTATGTCTCCACCCAGCAGAAGGAACTAAGACTTATTCTATCAAGCACCCAAACAAGCAACAAACGCCCAAAAATTAAGAGAACAAATTATCAACCACACTGGAGACAGCCGTGCAAGCTCCCGCAAGCTTTCGCGCTCTTCTCCCCCCCCTTGTGATGATGCGCACTCGACCCTCGCACACAAAAACATTTAATGGAGCATGAAGGAGAAATCCGAGTGTGTCACTCGGATTCAGCGGATATGCAGGAATTGATTCTCCAGGGATCACACAGACACACAGACAGACAGACAGACAGACAGACAGACAGGGTCTGCGTGGAGGGGGACGAATGTACATTCGTGCATGGAGTTGCCTGCTTACTCTGCTGACCGCTGGTTTGCAACAGTTTCGCCATTTTTTTCATCACAAAGTTCATCTTCTCGGCTGCAGGCACGCAGAGATGAAGAGTGCTTTCATTAGCTGCTTTCACAGAGAGAACGACAAATACGTAGATGGATATGAAGTGAGCACTGTCCCCGCTTTGTCAAACAGATCGAAAGAGAGAGCAAGAAGAAGACAGGGAGCGAGGGAGAGGGACACACTTGCAAACTCACAAAAAGCAAACACAAAAAACACCCACTCAGGCATGCTGAACAAACGACAGAGGAAACAAAAGCGATACGGTTTGCTTTCGGAAGAAACACAGGGGGGGAGGGAAATGAAGGCAAGAAGCACGGAAGAGAAGCTAAACAAGTTCCATTTTTACATGTCCGTCTTCATGCCCACCTTCTGCGTCGACTTCATTTTCCAATTCGTTCAGCATTCTGCATCGTGTGGCACGGAGCAGACACGTGGCACAACAAGATAGATTTGCATCACACACAACAAGGCATCATTATCATCATCATCATCATCATGCGCATGAAGACAGACAGTTTTGTAGTCACACCATCACCCTCTGTTTTCATCTCACTCCGAGAACACCATTATCTCTGCCTCACCTGCTTGCACATATTGCTGAATGAAAAAAAAGTCCTGGAGCAGACGTGAAGTGAAGAAGAGGAGAAGACAGAAAAGGGGGAATCAACGGATACAGCTCCAAGCATAAGCGAGGAGACGAGAAAGCAAAAGGGACTGCAGGGCTGACTGACTGACACTTGTTGGTCTTTGATCTCTGTGTTGATTGTCTGCAGACAGAGTGCGAGGTGAGAGAACAGGAAGTCTCTTTCAAAAGCAGATGCAAAGTCGCAAGCAGAATCCGGACACACAAACATGCAGACTGGCTGTATGTCACTTTTCTTTCATAGAGGTTTTTTGACTCACGGTCGCAAAAACAGACGACCGAGAGAAAAAACCAGCACGCAGCACAGGAACGTTCGCTTCCGCTCGAGAAAGAAAAACACAGACAGACGAAATGTTGCCTTCCTTTCCTCCATTGGATTCTCACTGACTTACCACAAAAATCAAAATAAACGCACCGACAGACTGATAGAGAGGCTACGGAGACAAACAATCATTTGCTTCGAATTAGTCAAAAACGTGGGACCAGGTAGAACGACAGACGGCTTGCTTTCCTCACTTTTCTGTGCATTTCACCCACTCCCGAACATTCAATTTCTTTTCTGCATCTCGCAAAAGCGCTCTTTCGGCCGCGCCCATCGTCAGGCGAGTTTGCTATCGTCAAGATTTCGCTTTTGCAGTAGCAGCAGTAGCAGACAGACTATACGACTCTTCTTCTCCCTCAGACAGAGAGACAGACAGAAAATATCGATGTCATTCTTTCTTTCTTCCGCAAATCTCTTAGCTGACAGACTATACGGTTTCTTTCCCTCCTTTTATTCATGAACACAACGGACAAAAAGAAAAGGCAAAAAGAAAAAAGTAACAAAGACAAAAGCTGCCACAGACAGAGAGTATATCAGTTCAGATACAGAGATAGACTGACAGAAGAAAGCCGCTTCAGTTACGCGTCTTCCTCCTTTTTTTACTTCATTCAGTGTGTTTGTGTGCGGGCCTCTGTGATTGGATTTGCGTCTGGCTGCCACGGTGTCTTCATTGTTGTTCGTATATCCATGTGGGTGTGTTGGTGTTTGTGTGCGGTCTGTCCTCTGGCTGTCACGTTGTCTCCATATCTTGCTTTTATTACCACGGCATCCACCCCTTCTTCCTGAATCCTCCTTCTGACCGACCATTGCTGTGTGGTGAAGCCTCTCTGCTGCGAGACCCAGCTCGTCTAGTTTCTCATCCTGGTCCCGTATCAGCATCTGTGAGTGCGCAGACATGCAGGGAGAAGGAGGGAAATTGGTTTCGGAGATCAGCAATGGGATCATCTGTCTGTAGCTGGCAAACACGCTTTCCGCAATAAAAAAAAAGAGAGCCAGGCCTCCCAATTCAGTCATGCACAGAATCATGCCTAGGCTCTGTCCGGGACTCGACGAAAGAGGGAGAAAGGGGGAGACAGGCAAGGAGAACAGCTGAGAGAGTGCCAAACCTGGCGTCGGAAACAGAACTCGGGAAAACAACGAAGAATGCAATGCAGGGAGAAGACGGCGTTTCTTGAAAGCGAAAGACGGCAAGAGAGGAAGAGGAAGGCACACAGGTGAAACCAGGGAGAGGGAGTGAAAGGGGGAAGGGGACTTGTCAAGGGTAGAAAAACACGAGTAAAGAAAGATGAAAGGGGAAAAGGTCATGCACAACAGAAAGAATACGAAGCAGGCGGCATGAAAGGGAGACAGAAAAGAGAAGCAGGAAAGACAACACAGGCAAAGAGCCCCCCACCTGTTGCTGCTGTTGCTGATTGCGGTAATACTCATCCCGCTTTTCCTTGCCGGCAGCGTTTGCCTGCACACATCAGCATGGTTTTCCAGAATGCCACCACCAAGTCTTTCAGTCTGTTGACTACCGTGTGGTCCTCTGCACGTACCTTACTCATTGTGGCGCTCTACAGAGAATGGCCCTCTACAGAGCAGCAAATATCGATGAATGAGCTTTCTGCCTTTCACTGATCGGCCACTTCTCTTCCTGAACGTCGTGACCCGAAGTCTTGATGAATACTCAGCAGCAAGAAACCCAATGATGACGCAACCAATTCAATGAGTGGAGACGAATCTTCTGCTTCAAAGCTTAGACGAGGACGATCAAGCGGGAACCCTCAATGAACGGGCTGTACGCAAAGCGCAGGTATGAAACCACCTCAACGACCTTCAATTGACAGTGCAGAACTATCATGATCGATCCTCAGATGGTCCAAGCCTCCGGAAAATATATAACCGGCACTCAGTTTGGATCCTGCAAAGTTTTTTTTTGATGTGCAAAGTCGTCGTTTATAAGTCGATCATTTGCCACAAAATTTGACGCGCTAAATCGTGCGCGCGCACAACGCGCGCATGCAGTGGATTTTGTCACCACAACATGCACAAGGACCCTTATAGTAGCTGCATCATACCCATACCTCATACCAGCTGCCGGAGCTGCGTGAGAGTCTGAACAGCTGGACATCGCTTGCACTTCATGTCACTGAGACCTCCTGCGAAAGACACAACTTCAGCAGCTACCGGAACATATTGACACTTCGAGCGTTTCTCTTCTTATTTCCTTCGCGTCACAGCTGCAATTTCACTTCTGCATCAAAGCATGCGTTGCATTTGTCTGACCTTTCTGTTGTCTTGCGCTTTCGTGAAAGCATACCTTAGAGGTGTGCAGGAAGAAGGCGGAAGCCCCCCACCTGCACTCCCACTACCTCCTTCGACTACAAGTATTCTGAATACTCCAGTCGCGGAAGCCGTGCCCTTCAAGAGCAAGAAGGAAGTTGCGGAGGCACGCGAGGGCATCAGAAAGGTCTTGGAAGAGACCACCCAAACTGCCACAGAGCTCGCCTTCCAATTCACCGCTAGAGTTCAAGCAACTTTCCGAGAAGTGTATGCCACTCTCCTGCAAGAGAAGTTCCCAGACTTCCCCGAGCATGCGGTCCTCCAGCTTGGGTCAGGGAGCCGTTTCCTAATGAGTCCCTTCTCGGACATTGAGTTCGCTCTAGCCTTTGAGACCCCTGAAGACGTCAAAAAAGCCTTGAAGGCTCTGGGGGGGAAGACCAACCTGCAGCTGCTTGAAGGCGACGAGGGTGGAGACATTGCAGAGGAGACGGAGGGGGAGTTTGATGCCAGCCTGTCGCCCCTCTACCCGGATGACCCCGAAATGGCATGGGCTTCGTTCAAGGTCGACAAGACCTTGCAGCGGTTGACGAGGATTCGAATGGGAAAGATGGGCATTGTGGTAGATCCTATCAACATGCCGAGTGTCTTTAAGGGAACAGTGGGGGATGTCCAAAAAATGGCTAGGGCCATCGGTGGCCGGGACAAGACAGTTCGTCACAGTCTTTTCGAGACGGCCTGGATGGGGGGCAGCAGCAAGATTGCGTTTGATCTCCTCCGTCCTGCCGTAGAGACCTATCTCTCATCTCCCAAATTCCCCAGACAGGACATGGCGTCGTCCATTCTGAAAGACCTGGTCCTTAAGAACGTTCCTGTCGCAAAGAGGAACCTGTGCGGTGTTCTCGCCCCCTCCCCTGAAGAAGTCACAAAGAAGCGCATCGGAGTGAAGACCTGGGACATCAAAAAGGATCTTCTGCGTCCTCTGCACGCATCCATTTCAGCCCTAGTTGTCTTCTTCGATGCCCATAGATCCTCCACATCATCCGATGCACCTTATCCCCCAGAGACCTTCGACTCCCCTCAGCTCTTTCATCCCCTCGTGTTGCTTGACCGCCTTGCCGATAAAACCCGAAAAGAAGCCATTGATTTCCCCGAAGCACTCAACGAAAACTTCCGCTTAGCACTGGAGGCGACACTCCGAGCGCGTCTGTTGTCCCACAGCAGGGCTTCAGCCGAGGTCGAGACTCTGTGCATGGAAGGCGCAGTGCACACTTCCCCCGAGTCCAAGACCGAATGCGACAACAACCTCTTCGAACCGCATTCCCAGCCCGAGACACCCGCAGAGTGGGAGTCCCTAATGTCTGTTGGCAGATTTGTGATCTGGTTGGACGACCTTGTGGTGAAGTGGCTGGAGAGGGGAAACTTCTCTGAGCAGGGAGTGTCGGCACTGCTTGCCGGCTTCCCCTCCTCCTCCGAGGAGCTAAAGAGAGACGCAGAAGCCATCTGCCAGTCAGACGATGCAAAACAAGCCCTTGAAATCGAGGAGGAGTCCCATCTTGAGAAAAGACTGTGGATTTGATTTGAAGGCTCGGCCCAGGAGAACTAAGACTATGACTATGACGCGTCACCGCCACCAGTATCCACTCACTGATACTTCTGGCGTGAGGCAAGGGAAAGTTCGCGTTCGATCTAAGGAAAAGGGAAAAGGGATCTGTCAGTTCATTCCCAGCACAAGTTAAGGCACAACCTCCAAGTCTGTGACGGTTGCGCACATGCACTGCCACTGCAGTACTGGTCTGATAAACTGAACGGGCACGACTTTCCGGCTGGATCCGGCAGGATTTGATCGCAACCGAGTCATTGTAAAGGAAAGACGGAAATTTTGCATTGCAGATTGTACATGCAGACCGCTGTTTCTTAGACCCGGGGTTTGAGAAACTTAGAGAAACTAGTTGACAAATAATCTTGTCGGCAGTGACACGGTTATACTTTGAGGCGTTCACCGTTCAGCTTAAGCCTGAGCCTCGCATCAATTGAAAAACTATGATTATAATGCTAGCTATAGTATCGTATTTGTGACGTGTATGCTGGACGCGGCATGAGCGTAAGCGAGCGCCCCGCCTCCCTACATTGATTGTGATTGAACCAGCCCGCGGGTACGTCTTTCCGGGGCCGTGATTGAAGTGAGAGCGCGCGGTGTTGCATGGCGTTTAGCCACATGAATCAACAGTTGCGTTTCTGTTGCATGAGAGAATAGAATCAGACTGACAGACACGGAGTGACCGAAGGAATAGCAACGAACGTTTGGCTTGATAGACCTTCCTGTCTGAATCTGTGAATCGACTAGTAGACACGTTACAGTTCGCATGCCGGGGGCGAGTCGGGTGTTTTTTGCTCCCCCTTCTGCATAGGAGACCGGCGCTTTTCCGCAAAAATTTAAACTCGAACTCATAATTGGTAAGGAGTTAGAAGCTGAAACTTTATGTAAGAAGACGTTGTAACGATAGAAAAAGAACTATAAAACAGATTTTTTATATTATTTCTAGAAAAATACGTTGCCATACAAATTTTATAAGTTTCATACCGTTTTTCTTACTGTTCAAAACCGTTAAAAAATGGTCTCAAAATAAAAAAATTTGTATGGCAACCTATGTTTCTAGAAATGATATAAAAAATCTGTTCCATAGTTCTTTTTCTATCGTTACAACGTCTTCTTATACAAAGTTTCAGCTTCTAACTCTTTACCAATTATGAGAACGAGTTTTTTGCGAAAATGCGCCGCTTTAGAGAGGTAAAAAACACCCTACTCGCCCCCGGTATGCGTTAGCAGCAGAGTTTGTTTCAACCAGGAATACAGAGGAAACAAAAGGAATGGCTGCGTTCGTCGATTGAGTTTCGTCGAGTGAATCTTAACACAAAGGGTTGTGGAGCATACGCACTGTCGCTCTATGCATTTGCTCATACTTGTCAGGATAGAGAACCCCGCTGAGAGCAATTGTCACAAGTTTCAGAATGGAAACGTTTGTTGAAAGATTGGAGGAATTGTTTACTTTGAGCAAGAAGATCGACCGTCTACGAAAAGGTCCTCTCAGAGAAGTTTGAGAGAACCTTGGCAGTGTGGTAGACGACGTATGTCGGATTCCCTCATCTCTTTCTGGCGGCACATCTGTAGGCATATCCAAGAATGAGGATGGCGCTGTTAGACAGTCGGGATCAGACGTACTCTCACCTGCTGCCCTGTAGAAAACAAGAAAAAGAAATGCAGGAGAGGAGGTCCAATGTCGTACGCTGTGTGGGTTTGAAGAGAGGAGAAGAAGAAAGTGAGTGTCTTAGTTGGAGAAGATCTTACCACGGTCTCCAACACCGGCATTAAGCTGGAGTCGAGTACAACGGATGTAAATCATTTCACTCAAAAGATGGTGAAGCTGGGCAAGCTAGCTGAGCCCTCCAAGCTCTTTACGCTTGCAGGGGAGGCTCGAGCCGATGAAGAACTCAGTGAGATGACTCGCACCCGACGGAAGAAGTGGCGGTATGCATTTACCAACGTTGTAGGGCGACCAGGGGTCCTGCCACTGTGGCAGAGGAGGGAAAAGTGTCACTGATGGGTCTAGCAGAAAAAAAAGCATACAAGAAGGAATGTCGTCTCTATAGTTATCTGACGGGAGATGCGATGCTTTCTCAGTAGAAGTGGGACCGTCCGGGCAGACCACCGCTGGACGCTAGAGAGAAAAAGAAGCAGTCGAAGCAGGAAGTGAGAAGGGTGGAAGCAACTACGGCAGTGCCATCAAAGAAAGGGAGAGAAGTGAGCGAAGACGATGGATGGACGGAGACAAGGGGGTTAGCATAGGAGTTCATATTAAGAAACGTGAGATTCCCAGTGGCACAGACCCGGTCAAGTTCTGGAGACCGATCTTTAAGTGACTGCAAGAGTCGGTAAGAGTTGGAGAGAGATCCATTGCTGGGCTAGTGGAGATGAAGTTGGGACAGACGGAGTTTGAGTGAGAAAGGGAATCTTGCTCTTGCTCTTTGTGTTGCAGTCTGCTTTATCAAGAGTACGCATTGAATTTCAGTGCGCTCGACCGCTCTATTGAGAGGACACGTTTGTTGCGCTCGACCAGCTTACAATCTTGCGTATCGCTTTGGTCTGCTCGCAGGAGACTACGCGACAGTGCTGAGGACAGTTTCGCCCTGTTAAGGTCTGTTGTATAAGATGAACAGTACAATGCTATAAGGTGGTCTGAAGGTACGTCTGACCTAGAAGCGTCAGTGTTCAATCTAGCCAGTCAAACAGTCTGTTGATCACTTCATGCACCAGGCTACTCGAACCATTAACTGCATTTATTTGGCCTCGTCCTATAGCAGCCTTCACTAAAATTGATTTAATCGCGCGCGCTCGTGGCCCGGCGGCAAGCCGTCTCCGAGCCGGTCCCGGTACCTATACTATGCGCGTTCACGCCCCGGCAGCACCTCTCATGCCGCCATATGTACAGCCCGACGTCTCAGCCCCAGGCACGCCCCTCACATGTTGTAAGAGGTTTGTTTGCTTACCGGCATGCTGTTTGTTTGCTTGTGACATGAAGAATGGATAAGAGTGGTAAAGAGCAAGACAGTGCGGAGGAAAGAGAGAATGAAAAAGGCTAGGAAGAAGGAAAAGAAAGAGGAAATGATATGAGATCAAAGGAAATGAAGCCGACCAAACGGATCTGAATGAATTTAATTTTAACTTCAAAGAAAAGAGTGCACACAATCATTGCCCGACTTTCTGAAGAAATTTTTCAGTATTGCATTGTTCTTTGTATGTCTCAATGATTCTCAATATCTTCTCTTTGCCTTTGTCTATTGATCTTTCTGCCCTGAAAACAAGAGATGTGTTGTTTATAAGATAACCCATGGACTTTCATATTGAAGAACGAGGAGAGTTAATAATGAGATCGAGTGAACCCGATTGTTTTACCAGTATGTGTTGATTAAACGATCGCGGACGATCGTCTTGGGGAGGGGGTATGTGTGACGTGTATGCTGGATAACGAGTGCCCCGCCTCCCTACATTGACTGTGATTGAACCGGCGCACGGATACGTCTTTGCGGGGCCGTGATTGAAGTGAGAGCGCGCGGTATTGCAGGACGTTTAGCCACATGAATCAACAGTCGCGTTTCTGTTGCATAAGAGAATAGAATCAGACTGACAGACACGGAGTGACTGAGGGAATAGCAACGAATGTTTGGCTCGACAGACCTTCCTGTCTGAATTTGTGAATCGACTAGTAGGCACGTTACAGTATTCGTACGCCCTCGATCAAAACATTTAAAAAATATTGGCTTAACTTGAAAGTTTAGTTTTTATGAATTAAATTATACTACCATATATGTAGTATCAACTAGAGTACCAAAAACACCAATGACAATGTTATACTATGCCTGCATAAGTATAAAGCCTTGTTAGTGGCTTAGGATTTCGTGTTGCTAAATCTAGGATTTAACCCTCAATCATCAATGAAACATCATCAATCAAACTAGCATTAGTAGTTCTATTATATTGAATTCAGATTTAAACTAGATATTATATCTAGTATATATCTAGTATTATATTAATATAATTAAATAAACAGTATAATAGTCTAACTAGATAGTTTAATTGATTATTAAACTTGAAATTGCAACTTGCGATAAGTTTTAAACTAGGTTATGAATATTTTGTGTATGGAAGCTAATGACTGCAAACGTTGAATTTTAAAAATTGTATGTAAACAGTCATTGAGTGAACACCACCGTCACATTCATGACTCATGAGCGAATCAATTCACTGCACAACGTGGATCATACGGTGGATCTGCCGACTCAAAAAAATCATCTGTCATTCCTCGATTAGACAGAGAAGAAAGGTCCTTATAGAGAATTATGCATCCTGAGAAGTTCTCTTTGACAAGCTGATGGATCGCTTGATCGACTGGCCACTTCATTCGATACGGAGCTGTCAGAGAGATGCAAAACTTCCAGTCCCCAGCCGGTAGGTCCGTCAATTAGTCACTTGCTTCTCTTCTCCTTGAGAGTGACTTTTCTAGCCTTCCAGCCACCTACTCACCAATATCCATCCATCTATCTAAACGCATATGAACCATTTCTGCATCATCGACCACAAGCACACCTCCCCCCAATGACATGTATCACTTGTATGAACCTCTACCTTCAATATCACTTCTTTGCACACCCGAACGAATGGACAATGAATCTCTGAAAGCGACAATTTCGCTCTCTCTCTCTCTCTCTCTCTCTCTCTCTCTCTCTCTCTCTCCCTCTCTCCCTCTCTGTCTTCTCTTCTCTCTCCCACACACACATGCCTCTCTGTCTTCTCTTCTCTCTCCCACACACACATGCACACACACGGGGACAGGCGAAACATGCATGCACAGACAGGAAGATCAATAGAGATAGATAAATAGAGGGGGAAAGACAAGAGACAGGTGAGGTCGCGTGTGAGAAAGGGAGTGACTAAAAGCGAGTCACACAATCCATGTCCCCTTCACTTCACTCCCCTCACAGTGTCACCCCGACAACTTCACAAACGAACACCAACAGTGCACAACAGAAAAAACTCAAGCACACAAACTCCCACCATACATACACCCCCTCTCATTCACGGGCTTCCCCAAAGGCTTAATTTCTCTATGCAACCCACCCAAACACCCATGCAACCGCAAGATCTAGTTCCAGGGTCTCCAGGTGCCCCCGGAGTTACACTGAGCAAGACAGCCAGCGAGGCCGAATGTCCCGGGGAGGTAGCTCTGGTTGCAGCGTTGTGTGCATGAGGAAGAGCCCGAAGAGCTGGGGCCAGAAGGGCGAGAGGGGCCAGAAGGCCCTGAGGGGCGGGAGGGGCCTGGGCTCATGGGATTGGGCGACGCCGCACACTGCCGCAGCACCCCGATCTCCTGCTGCTCGCACGCTTCTCTGACGACCTCATTTGTGTTCACTCCTTGCGCAGGGGCTCTGAAGCTGTAACCCGCACCGTAACCACCGTAGGAAGGCAGACTGGGAGCAGGTGTGGGTGCAGCTGAGTTGTTGATGCATTGGGAGACCCGGGTCTGGAATCGGGCTCGGCACTGAGGGGAAGCAGTTGCCATCAGGGCAGAGACGGAGGAGGAGGAGGGGGAAGGACGTCTTGGGGGTGTGGAGGGGAAGGAGGGGCCAGAGGGTGTAGCGCCACACCTGGATCTGCAGCTGTTGTAAGAGGGTCGTTCCTGTCGTTCGCACCTCTGGCGTACAAGCGCGTTGGTGTCCACTCCAGACGCAGGAGTCTCAACGACATATGAGGAATAGGGGGAGGCCATGCACTGGATTCCGGGAGGGCAGGAGAGGGAAGGAGCTCTCTCCACCCTCGGAGCAGGTGTAGGTGCTGCAGAATTGTTGATGCACTCGGAGACGCGTCTCTGGAAGTCCGCATCGCATCTTCCACACGACTGGAGACGGCGAAAGATTCCCTTTCCGCTCTCCTCAGCCACAGGTCCAAAGTCCTCAACCACAGGACCAGCAGGGACAAAAGGCTCAGAGGGAACCTGTTGAAGGCTCTGCAAAAAGTAAGATTGGAGAAAGAGTGATCAATCAAAAACGAACGGAAAGGTTTAAAGAAGGGGGCAAGAGGAGACGGCTGTGTGAAAGAGACGCCAAGAAACAAACAAAAGGGTTGAAGCGCGTTTCACTGACCTCCGTATCGGGAGCAGTTTCAGTCGGCAAGAAGACTTCCTGAGCAGCTGCTGCCCCCACAAGAGCAAGACCAAGCGCAGTTCTGAAGATTCTCATCTCAATTGATCGTCGAAACTTTGAAGGCTCAGAGAGGGTCTGTGGAGAGAGACGTTCCGACACGCAAGACAGAAGCTTTCAATGAACTTAAGCTCGACTTTGAAGATTTCCAGGCTTCTTGCAGAATATTCAGGATTGTCTGAAAGAACTTTGAGGAGTCACAGGGGATGTCAGAGTTCACGTGTCACTGTCACTCTCCGAGACGTTCGATGTTGTTCCTTTTTTTTGGAATTTTTTCACGGCGAACACGAAGAAGCGCGACCTGCGAGTCACTGTTAGCCATCTGTTAGCCGCGCGCGCCAGAGCCATTCCGAGCCGCGCCCTTTGTAGCGCGCCGATTGACGCACGCGCGCGTCAACGCGCGCCTCTTCGAGCATCTTCGAGCCTGCCACAAAAATGCACAAAAGATCAAGACCGATGCCAGCAAGGATGGTCCAGTGATGTCTCTCGATCGACCCTCTCCTTATGAAAGATTCCAGTCGAAAATCACTGAATGCTTCATGAGTTCCAATAGGCCGGGTTGCACGAGCAGCTGACGGAAGTCACACGACAGGCGTCTTCTCAGGTCCCTGTATATGCACTCAGTCTGACTACACTGTCTCCTTACAGCTTGCGAGATACGTCAACAGCTTTCTGACTGCCCGTTATCAGCGGTCCCAAGAGATGGAAGAGCAGGGCCCAGAATCACTGGAAGTCGCGTGAGCTGCTGGGAGATCGTCGGGGAGAGCGGAGCTTGATCAGGGAAGAGGAATGCTGCAGCGCAGGGTGGCAAGAGAGGGCGGAGACGCCTTTGCAGATTCCGCTGCTGCAGTGGGCGTTGAGGAGGGCGCGTCCACTTCAATGAATGTCACACCGACCAAGCGACCCCGTACTGACCCAAGAAGATGGCACAGAAGACTGGTGTACAACTCTGCTTCGTGGACCCCCCTCCAAGCCTTTCGTCTTGTTTGCAGCTCTGTAGGGGGGTCCTGGGGGTCTGGGGGGCGTGGGGAAACTCCCGAAGCACGGGTGATCTTCATGGGCAGACAACATGAGAGAAGGGGGGGCAGAGCGGGTTCTCTGCTCGGACGGTTGAGGGGGGACGGTGGGAGGGCGAGGCAGGAGACGGAAAGCTGGACACCCCTGACAGAACCGTTGCGATTCCCTGCCAACTCCATTCAGAACAGAAAGTACAACGGGCTTACCCTCGTGCCCTCAGTATTGATTCAGCAGTTTCGATTCTTCTTCAACTTCTTCTTTCTGATGGTTGCGCTTTTGCAGCTCTTTCCGATTTTGCGTGTGGGCTTGCTGATTACCTATCTAGGTCCCCTCTTCATGGTTCTGTCTGTGACGATAATCAAGGAAGGGACAGACGATGTGAAGAGAGGAAAGAGGGATAAGGAGGTCAATACAGAACGGTATCTGCGTCTGCTCCCTTCTGGCAGAAGAGAAAGCGTCCCTGCATCCGAGTTGCGGGTGGGGGACTTTGTATTTGTAGAGAAGGACAGGAGAGTGCCTGCAGACCTCATCTTCCTCAGGGCAGTCTACCCGCAGCACCAGCAACGGGTAGAGGACGAGAGCGGAAATGGGCACGACAGCAAGGAGAACGGGGAGCACAGAGATGGCTCTGTATTTGTGCGAACAGACCAATTAGACGGGGAGACTGACTGGAAGCTGAAACGTCCAGCTGCCCTCACCCACTCACTCAGGAGTGACCGTTTTCTCTTCGCGATAGATGGCGAAATGAGGTGCCCGGCACCCCAGAAAGACATATACGCCTTCTCGGGTCAGTGGGGCAGATTTGAGACAGAAATCGAAAAAGAACAGCCGATGGACGGTCACGAAAGTCGGCAAGGGCTGCCAGGCGGCTGAAAAGCTGCCGTCAGAGAAAGCGAAGTGAAAGAAAGGTGCAGGAAACCGAAGGGCAGACGCTTCGCATACACAATTTGCGCCCCATCATTTTCGTATGTGGGTTGCCCCCCCTCTCTCTGCATGTAGGTGTACACGTGCACATTCCATCACCCCTCCTATTTTCGTGTTCTCTCGATCCTGCAGCCTCCCTCACAGTCCGCAATCGCAAGGCCCTCCTCTGCCCGGTCTCAGAGAAGCAGACTCAACAGAGGCACTCACCCACAACAGAAGGGCCCCCAGACATCCTCACAGGCGAGTTGTACAGCCCCGTTCCTGACTCGGGCCCAGGCCCCGCGGCCCTTGGGGGGCCCTGGCATGCCCCCCGAGTTTCTCCAGAGGGTCGGGCCTCTTCTTCCCCCCCTGCTGTGCCCTCTGTGTCCCCCTCTCTCTCTGGGGGCGCGGGTCTGGCGGGTCCCCGGTCATCTCAACGGGGAACAGCGACAGGAGTGACGCACGCAGGAGAGGGCGGGGCCTCCAGATTGGAGGCGCAGCGACTCGGGAAGTCTCTGGAGACGGAGCTTCTGCCGATGGTCGGGCAGGATGGGGGGGGAAGTCAAGGCACTCACCCAATGAGGTCAGGTCTGGCGGTTGGGACGGAGGGGGGGAGTGCTTCAAGGGGATTGCGCGAGAGGGAGAAGGAGAGGGGAGGGGATGCAGCTGCAGGGGCTGGTGCTGGTCCGGGGGCCCGCAGACTTGCTGGAAGGTCTCGTAGTCCGTCAGGAAGAAGGGGGGAATCTGCGTTTGATGGGGGGGAGGGAAAAGGGAAACGGGAGAGTGAAGTGGCTTCAGGGGTGACAAGTTCGAGAGATGGGGGAACCGCAGGGGTGAAGTCTACACAGTCTGAGCAGGAATCCGGGGAGGAGGAGAAAGTGTATCGTGAATTTTTGGAATTGGAAAATGCGATTTGGGCCTCTTGTGTGGTGGCATCGGGTGAAGTTTTGGGTATGGTTGTGCACACTGGGAGCGAGACCAGGTCAGGCTCTATATGTATATCTATGCCCTTTACGTGTTCTTGTGACGTTTCACATGAACTAGGAATGGTGTTTTGAAAAGAGTGGTTCTTCCATGCTTCTTCCAGGTCTTGTGCTCTATGCTTCGTGTTTGAGTGTGAATGTCAAAAAGAAGGAGGCATGATCGATCTCTTGTGCATGTAAGCTTGCACGCTCCTGTGCATGTAAGCTTGCACGCTCCATCGTGAATGAAGACTCCAAATCGATTTCCTTCCAGAACGATCCGGGAACGGGAATTCTAACCATGCGCATCCCACCCTTTTCCATCGAATCGACTAGAAAGAATCTGCATGCACACACACACATGCACATGCAGGTCTTCGATGAACAGCAGTCAGGGGAGGGTGAAGACCTCGAAAGTTGATGAAGAGGTGGGTGGGCAAGCGTGAGTACAGATACAATACAGCAAGGCGGAAGGAAGAAGCAGCAGGCGGGGGGGGTTGGATTGTGGCGTTATCGGAGAGTCCGAAACTTTTGATCTATTCTTTTGTTTTGCTGCATTGATCTCTTTTTTTGTTTGTCTTTTTTCGCATCCGGCATCTCTCCGTGTCACAGTTTCAACTGGGAGGTCTCTACTTTTCTTTCCGCCCCTTCCATGCCATCGATCTTCTAGTTGTGCTCCCTTTTCTTTCCTTCCGTCATCGACCTTCAATGTCCCTCCCTGTCTCCCTTCTCTCAGGTGAATCGTTTCACGAAGTTTCTCTTCTGGCTGGTCGTGGGGCTGGCCCTGATCATGACGGGAATGAGACCTGCAGGGTTCACTGGGGTCTGGTAAGTCTGTCTATCTGTCTGTCTGTCTGTCTGTCTGCCTGTTCTTGTGTCTTTGTTCTTTCTTCCTTTTGTCTGTTATGCACATGAAGAAAAGAAGGGAGAAGGAGAAACATATAGTCTGTCTGCCTGTCTGTCTGTTGGTCGGTCTGTCTGGAGGGAAAGAAACCATATAGTCTGCCTGTCTGTCTGTCTGTCTGTCTGTCTGCTTAGGTTCCTGCAGCGAAAGGGGCACGTCAGAGAAGGTGCAGGGGGGTGGGGCACGCGAGTTTTTCGGTCGCATTCTGCATGACGAATAATGCTCCTTTCGCGTCATGCTTGACTTTCTTTGTGACTGTCTGCATGTTGATGTACACCGTACAAGTACAAGTTCGTGAAGCCTTCTATCCGTCGGTCCTTTCAGATCTTCATTCATTCTCTTCCAAGGTTCTCCTGCTGTCATGTCCCTGCCCGTGCAGGTACATCGTGACAATGCGTTTTGTGCTTCTGTTCTCTTCCATCATTCCGATCTCCATGAGGGTGAATCTGGACATGGCAAAGAGCCTCTTCGCCGCCCTCGTGCAGAGGGACCAAGAAATCCCCGGCACGGTGCCGAGAACGTCTAGCATCCCGGAGGACTTAGGCAGAATCGGGTGAGTGCCTCGATGGATGGATGATTCTTACTCCTCCTCCTGATTGTATCTGTGACTGCAGTCTGTTAGTCTTTTCAATGCACGGGACTGCATGGTCAATCACTTAGATCACAAGGTGACTTGTTTGATTAGTGCTCGCTTTCAACTCGTCACTTGCTGTCTACGGATGTACTGGCTTTTCGCACAGGTATGTGCTGACAGACAAGACGGGCACCCTGACTGCCAACGAGATGGTGATGAAGAAAGTGCACCTGGGTTGCGCTCTGTTCCACGCGGGGAGTCCTAGTGGGTCTTCTACTGGACCTCAACCTGAGGGGACTGACGGTCTTGCGGTGGGTGGGTGGGTGGGGTGTGATTACAGCGGGGAGGGGGGAGAGAAAATTGGAAGCGACGACATTGAGAGGAAGAGAATCTTCAGGCAAGGAAGGGATTTTCTGGATCGATCGGTGATGCTCGGTCTTTTTTTTCGCTTTTTTTTATTCCTCGATCGGTGTGAGACTGAAGTCATTCTGGTTGTGCTTCCATTGCCGGAGAGCGTGTCAGGTGTCAAACGAGAGGGACACACATCGATTTTTTCACAGTATTTGTTCTCGTCCGTCTTCTCCTGGTTTCTTGCCTGTAAAGAAAAAGCTTCTGTGCAGTCTCTGTCAAATATTGGTTTCTTCTCTGTTTCCCGCCCCGACCCCCTTTTGTGTGTGTGTGTGTGTGTGTGTGTGTGTGTGTGCATTTCTCCTTTTTCCCTTTCGATCCTGACCTACTCTCTGTGATTGGTCAGCTTTGCAAGAGAACGCTGGTTGCGGCCTTCTTGTTTGACGACGCGACATTGGAAGATCGGGAGAGAGAGAAGGAAAGGGACGGGGGAGGGGCAGCAGCAGCAGCAGCAGCCGCAGGGAGAATCCCTCGGTCCTTCGTAGAGACTCAGGGCATCCCCGTAGGTGTGAGGCAGTGGAGACAGCTGCTGTTGATCAAGAGAGCCTTCCTCTGCCTGGCCGTCTGCAACAACGTCACGCCTCTGCAGGAAGAATCTGCGGACCCGACACTGGTCAGTCAGACGGGGGCATGGGAGGTCCCTCTGTGAGGTACAAATGTGTGCGTCAGAGGGGGAGGCGGTGTGAAGAGGGGGCTCTTCCTTCTGTGGTTTGTCTCCGGATGTAGCTGAGGATGCGACAGGATTAGAAGAATGGCACTGATCTCCAGAAAGTCCCTGCGAGGGGGGGCTCTCATTCCTGTCTTCTTGTTTGTCCCATCATTCTGATGTCTTAATATGCATTTCGTGTCAACTTTGGAAGTATGTGTGGTTTGGGTGGGGGATATGTGCAGGCAGCTGAAGGGGTTGGAGGAAGGGGTGAGGAAGGAAGGAAAAGGGGCCGAGAACGCGAGAGAGAGAAAGCAGGCGCAAACAAGAAGAAGAAGAAGGAAGTATCGTTCCAGGCCTCAAGCCCTGATGAGGTCGCCCTCGCTTCCTTCGCTGCTGACTGCGGGATGAAACTTGTGGCCGTCAGTCATGAAGCAAGTCTTCTTGTTATTCGTCCATTTTGCTTCTTCTCCACAATGGAGGAAGTGCAATCATCCTCCAATGCACCAATCAGTGTCATATGAATGTGTGGCTGACGGTCATGAAACTCTTCAGTTCTCCCCCTCTCACTGGCAGGCGGAAAATCAGAGAGGAATGCGGATAGCGAGGTTGACATGCCAGTTTCATGTATCCCTTTTCTTTTCTGTCTTTTCCTTTTAAGCCGGGTATTTCTCGGAATGCCTTTGAAGAGGGGTGCCCATGAGGTAGAGCCTCTGATGGTCCTTCAGAATTAAGCAAGATCACGGAAGAAAGCAGCTTTCTGAGGATCATTGTCATTTGTTTCCCTTCCTTTTCTGTCTGTTTTCCTTTGTTTGTTTGATTGTCTCAGAGGACTCCGAAGACCGTCTCGGTGGAGGACCCGCATGGGCGTCTTCTGCATTTTTCGGTCCTCGCTTTGTTTCCCTTCTCCTCTGAGACGAAGAGAATGAGCGTCCTGGTCCAATTAAAGTCCCAGCAGCAGTCATCCTCTTCCTCTTCCTCTTATGCCACTGGAGGAGGAGGGGAGACAGAGGGTGTGGGGGGATCGATGGGCCAAGCGGTGGGTGTGAGGGGAGGGATGGGCTGCGGTTGTTTTTTTCTTGTCTTTTCCAGTCTGCAATTATCATTGAGTCATTCGTTCTCTTCCTCCTGGACTTTGAATTTCTTTCCTCCCTTCTCCTTGTGACGTCATCGCTCCCCCTTCTTGAATTCTTTTCTGTCTGCTTTCAGAGTCTATTGGGCGATGGCAAATCAGCAGGAGGCGATAGAGGAGAGAGAGGAGTCCAAGAACAAGGGGGGACTGGGACGAGTTTGATTTCAAATGATGGAGGGCCAATTTTCTTTTTTGTCAAGGGTCAGTAGGTCTGGAGGGGAAACTCTACAGTAGTTGTCTTCTGTCGTCGCTTGAAGCCAGTGTAATCTTTCTTTTTTGTTCTTCCCGAGTTTGTTCTGCTGGCGTAGAAACTTCTCAAATTTCTCCAAAACATTCACCGGCAGGCCCTTCAATCGGCATGTGGCTGTCTCCTCCTTGACTCTCTTTCCGTGGCCTCAAATCTTCAGTGGGTATTAACTTCAAGTACAGGCTTGGCGTGTTCTGTGCCTCCTGGTCTCTTAGGGGGGTACTGAGTGAGGTTGTTGCTTGGCATGACTTTGCATTCGCGTGTTCATGGATCCGATTGGGGACTTTTGAACGGCTTTCTTTGTCATCTTTTGTCTCGCCTCTCTTACCATTCCCTTCTCCTTGCCTTCCCTCCCTTCCTCGCTCTCCCCCTCCTTTCCTCGTTCTGCAGGAGCGGAGTCTGTTCTGCTCCCTCTGATGAAACAGAGAGGGGCAGCTTGGGTGCCTGAGGAGGTCGGTCGGTCGACTTTTTTCTTTGGGTCTGTATCTATCTGCTTGCCTCTTCTTGTCGACTGTTGTGTGTGTGTGTGTGTGTGTGTGTGTGTGTGTGTGCATGTGTGTGTGTGCGTCTGTGTGCGTGTGTGTGTGTGTGTGTGTGTGTCTCTGTCTGTCTGTGTCTGTGTCTGTGTCTGTGACTGTCTGTCTGTTATGTACGTGAAGAAAAGAAGGGAGAAGAAGAAACATATGGTCTGTCTGTGTCTGTCTGTCTGTCTGTCTGTCTGTCTATCTGCCTGTAGAGCGCGCCAAAAGAAGAAAGAAAAAAACAGAAGAGAATGAAGAAGCAGAAAAAGGGAAAAAAAAGACGATGTAGTCTGTCTGTCTTTCGCCTTCGTTCGTTATTTCTTTCCTTCCTTCCTTCCTTCCTTCCTTCTTTCTCTCTTTCTTTCCTTCTTTCTTTTTGTCTGTTGTGTCCCTAAGGAAAAGAAGGGAGAAGAAGAAACATACAGTCTGTCTGTCTGAGGTGTCTTCTAAAGTACAAAAGTTCAATTGAAGCATAATTTTTCTGTGCACTTCCTATTGGCAGCAGTTTATCTTTCTGTGTGTGTGAGGAGTGCATCAGACCGGCTTCTGCAGTCTCTTTTCGTGTGCCTGTGTTGAGCTCTGAGATTTGCTCCGCCACCCTCCCTCGAATTGCCTTCAGTTAAGCTCTGCCTCCCTCCTTTTGTTGCCTCATTTGCTTCGCCAACCTCTCTTAATTTACTCCGTGAAACTCCCTGAACCCTTCGATCTGCTCCGCCAGCCTGTCGTTGCTTTTAGATTTGCTCCGCCAACCTCCCTTTGGGTTTAGATTTGCTCCGCCAGCCTGTCGTTGCTTTTAGACTTGCTCCGCCAACCTCCCTTTGGGTTTAGATTTTCTCCGCCAGCCTGTCGTTGCTTTTAGACTTGCTCCGCCAGCCTCCCTTTGGAATTAGATTTGCTCCGCCAGCCTTTCGTTGGTTTTAGATTTGCTCCGCCAACCTCCCTTTGGGTTTAGATTTGCTCCGCCAGCCTGTCGTTGGTTTTAGATTTGCTCCGCCAGTCTCCCTTTGGGTTTAGATTTGCTCCGCCAGCCTCCCTTTGGGTGTAGATTTGCTCCGCCAGCCTGTCGTTGCTTTTAGATTTGCCCCGCCAACCTCCCTTTGGGTTTAGATTTTCTCCGCCAGCCTGTCGTTGCTTCTAGATTTGCTCCGCCAGCCTCCCTTTGGGTTTAGATTTGCTCCGCCAGCCTGTCGTTGCTTTTAGACTTGCTCCGCCAGCCTCCCTTTGGGTTTAGATTTGCTCCGCCAGCCTGTCGTTGCTTTTAGATTTGCTCCGTCAACCTCCCTTTGGGTTTAGATTTGTTCCGCCAGCCTGTCGTTGCTTTAGGATTTGCTCCGCCACCCTCCCTTTGGGTTTAGATTTGTTCCGCCAGCCTGTCGTTGCTTTTAGATTTGCTCCGCCAACCTCCCTTTGGGTTTAGATTTGCTCCGCCAGCCTGTCGTTGGTTTTAGATTTGCTCCGCCAGCCTCCCTTTGGGTTTAGATTTGCTCCGCCAGCCTGTCGTTGGTTTTAGATTTGCTCCGCCAGCCTCCCTTTGGGTTTAGATTTGCTCCGCCAGCCTATCGTTGTTTTTAGATTTGCTCCGCCAACCTCCCTTTGGGTTTAGATTTGCTCCGCCAGCCTGTCGTTGGTTTTAGATTTGCTCCGCCAACCTCCCTTTGGGTTTAGATTTGCTCCGCCAGCCTGTCGTTGCTTTTAGACTTGCTCCGCCAGCCTCCCTTTGGGTTTTAGTTTTCCCCCCCCAGCCTGTCGTTGCTTTTAGATTTGCTCCGCCAGCCTCCCTTTGGGTTTAGATTTTCTCCGCCAGCCTGTCGTTGCTTTCAGATTTGCTCCGCCAGCCTCCCTTTGGGTTTAGATTTGCTCCGCCAGCCTGTCGTTGGTTTTAGATTTGCTCCGCCAGCCTCCCTTTGGCTTTGGATATGCAATTACATCCACAAATCGGGCGCAAAATGTCGTTTCTTTTTTTTGTTGTTTCTGCATTTTTTTTTTTTTGGTTGATCTCCCTGCATGCAGGTGGAAAATTTTGCCCGTGAGGGGCTGCGAACTCTTGTGTGTGCGTACAGAGAGGTGAGAGCTCGTGAGGCTTCTACCTTCCTGAGCGACCTCTCGGAGGCCAGGGGAAGACTCGACGCAGGGGCTGTGCGCAGAGTTGTATCTGCATTCGAGGGGGGACTGGAGGCTCTCGCTCTCACGGGAGTGGAAGACAGGCTGCAGGTCTGTCTGTCTGACACACTGAATATTCGGCTGGCTCTCTGGCTGTGTGTCTGCTGTCGGTTTCTGCCTGTGTGAGCGCATATGCGTCTTTCTCGGTCAGACAGTCATTGTCCGCATGAGGTCCCAGCATCGGGTGTGTTGCTGGCGTGTTGGTGTCAAGTCGAATCAGGTTCTGTCAGCCGTCATCTGTTGTATTGTGCGGCTCTCTTCCTTTCTTTATGAAATCACTGAGTCTGTCTGACCTGCAGGACCGCGTCCGTTTGACCCTAGAGAAGCTTCTGGAGGCCTCTGTCAGAGTTTGGATGCTCACAGGTGGGGATGGGGTGGGGGGATGACAGAGAAAAGAAGCAAGGCTGGATAGGAGCAATTACAGGGAAAGGGGCCCGTTTCTCTTTGAATGTTTTGGCGCCTGCTTGTCGACAACTCTGAGGCTTTGGCAATCAAACAAAAGCCTTCTCTTCCCACTGTTTCCACACATTCCTCTCTCCTGTCGATGTCTCTGTGTGCATGTGTGTGTGTCTCTTCAGGTGACAAGGTGGAGACCGCCAAGTGCGTTGCGGTTTCTGCGGGCCTGAAAGGACCCCGGCAGCGCTTCTTCACGATCAGCACTGTGGAGGTGGCCTCTGAGATTGCGAGAAGGAAGGCCGTGAAGGCAGTCACAGGAGGGACAGCAGGGGCAGGGAGGGGAGGGCAAAAAGCTGCGGCGGTGCGACCAAGTAAAGACAGGGAGAAGGAAGGACAGGGAGTACCGGGGATGGGCATGGAGGCGGTGGGAGATGAGGACTTGCCGGGGTCCTCTTCGGCGGCTGAACTGGAAGTCGCCCTCGACTTCTTGAGAAGCTTTGCAGCGGTGCGTGATGTGCCGTTTATCCGCTTCTCTTCTTTTCCTTCGCCTTTGTTTTCTTTTGCCGCGGAGGCAAACGTGAAAGAATGTCTCCTGCTGCGGGAGTGCGAAAAGAGGGATCGGAAAAAGAAAAAACCAAAACAGAATTTTTGTGGAATGAGTCTCCACTTGCCCCCCGTGCATGAAAACGTCATGTTTAATATATTCTCGACAGACAAACACAGAAAGGAACCATGCAAGCTAGATGAGTTTGCAGGAGGCGGAGGACCGGGTTCTTGTTTTGGACGGTGCGGGTTTGGGGCTGTTCCTGACCGACGAGAGGGCAACTGAGGAGTTTGTGCGGGCAGCCTGCAGGGCGCCTTCTGTTGTCTGTTGCAGGTAGGTGTGGTGAATCAGATGTGGGGGGTACCAGGGAAGAAGGAAGTGTCAGTGCCCTCGAATGTTCTGTCTGTGTGAAGATGCGTTGATACGTCACGAGGGGAAAGGAGGGGAAACTGAAACAGTAGATATTAAAACAAAAAAAGTCGATATTTTGGCTCTCGTTTCCATGTGTAGCTATTTGAGCTCGTCTCTCTTTTTTCTTGCTGTGAGAATTGTGTGTCCTCTACTTTTGTGTTTGCGTGTCCCCCTTCCTTGCTAACACATGCAGATGCTCTCCCACTCAGAAGGCCGCGGTGGTGCGCGCTGTCCAGCGGGTCGTGGGGGAGCGTTGTCTGGCTGTTGGAGACGGGGGTAACGATGTGGGGATGATTCAGGCAGCAGACGTGGGGGTAGGAATTCTGGGAAAGGAGGGGAAGCAGGCGTCTCTGGCTGCAGACTACTCGATTATGCAATTTCGGTTTGTTTGTAGGGGAAGGGATCTCGCGAAGGCAGTGTGCGTGCGTCCACTTGTGTGTGTATGTGTTTGCGTTTGCGTGTGTGTGTGTGTGTGAGAGAGAGAGAGAGAGAGAGTGTGAAACGTGCGTGCGTGCAAAACACAGAGAGAGAGGGAGAGAGAGAGAGAGAGAGAGAATGGGCAGTTATTTCAGTAGACAGGCAGATGGGTGGCGATGGTGTCAACAGGGTTCTTTCAAGGGAGCTGCTGGTCTGTCCTTCATTCCTGTTCCTCCTTCATTTGAAGAAGCCGGTCTGTCCAGACTCTTGTTGGTTTGTTTGTCCCAGAACGGACAATTAAGTGGGTCTCTTTCTTTCATCTTGCTGTCGACTTTTGCTCTGCCGTGACCTTTCCTGACGAGTCTGTGCCCGCGTGTATCTGAGTGCAGTTTTCTTCTTCGGCTGCTTCTGTGGCATGGGCGCAATTCCTATCTTGGGTGAGTGCCTTGTTGCCCTTCTCTTGAGAAGACGTGGAAGCCGGGTCTTGTGTTTCCTGTTAGAAACAGTTCCTGTAGCCCCGAATTACGGCAGTAGGAATCCAGTCAATCCCTGCTACTTCCTCTTGCCATCTGTCTGTTGTCTTCTCGTTCTCCTTGTTTTGACGTCAAATGTGTGGGATTCCTTCAGCTTTGGAGTCGTGGAGATGCCCGTGAAGTCTGCCGTCTGTGACAGGAAGAGGCAGCTTTCAGTCCCTTACCGAATCTAAGTTTGTTGGTGTGCCAAAACGACTGACTTCAACTTTACCATCGATGTATCCTCACATTCCGTCTTCCACATGCGTCATGTTTTTCTCTCTTTGCAGCTCGGCAAGATTGGCTCAGTTTGTGATGCACAGGTTAGGATCAGGGAGTGGATGAAAGGAAATGTGTGTGTGGGGGGGGGGGGCAAGGGGGGG
>JAHBMJ010002760.1:55064-70064 GCA_018398765.1 Chromera velia
GGGGGGGGGAACTCTGACCTTGTGGACCTTTCTGTCTCGTAAGATTTCCTCTTCGGGTTGAAATGAAAGAGCTGGGGGCCGTGCACAATCCAACTATTTTTTCTTGCTCCAAAAAATTCGCAACCCTGTCTTTCCTTGTCCGTCCCTCTGTTTGGGACCATGTGTAAATTTTTTGAAAGGATGCAGCGATGAACTCTGAGCCAAACAGTTTTCGCTTGCCCTCTCTTCCCCTTCCCGTCTCTCTTGCAGAGGTCTCGTGTTGGCAGTCATTCAAGCTCTCTTCAGCGCGGTGTTTCATTTTTCTGCAATTTCCTTTTTCCAGGTCGGGCTTCTTTGGTTCGTCGGATTAAGATCCTCCTATCTTTTGTTCGTTTTTTCATAATCTCTTTTTTCTTTTCTTCCAGCTTTAGTCTGTTTTCTTCGCACCTTGTTGCCCTTGAGGGCGACTTGCCCCATCCCTGTACCCTTTGGGTCACTGCATGAAAGTTCTCTTCCTGCCTTTTCCTCCTCGCATTTTTGCATGTCATCTTCGTTCTGCACTTCCTCATCGTGACCCCTTTCTTTCCCTTCCATTCCCTCAGGGCTGGATGCTGGTCGGGTACGGGACCTACTACACGATGCTACCGGTGTTCTCTCTTGTACTTGACAGAGATGTGTCGGAAACCAACGCCTTCGTCTTTCCTGCAGTCAGTCAGTCAGCCAGCCAGAACAAAGACGTATTCCACTCAAATCACCTTTCTCTGCTGTTGCCAGAACTTGTGCACAGGAATGCTCCAACAGATGCCCCTCAATTTCGTTCTAGAATACATACACTCACTCAATCACTCGTGCATTACCCATGGATGGATTGTGCGTTTGTTTTCTTTTTGTTCACATTTCTTCCTGGTTCCACCGCTTCCTCTTTCTTTCTGCTTGGGAGAATGAAGGCTGTAACCGGGCTTCTTTTTCGCGCGCCCCCTGTCTGTTGGTCTTTTTTCAGCTCTACGCAGGCCTTCGCAAGAATCGTGCGCTGTCCTTGAAGACATTCTGCCAGTAAGTTTCAGAAGCACTCATTCTGTCCGAATGGGCCTCTATTTGTTGCTCTTTGACAGCCTGCTAGAAGGGGTTTTCACTTTACACATGTACCCCATGGCTTTTCGGCGGTCGGCGGTAATTTGTTTCCCTCCCCCCTTTCATCTCGAAGACTGCCGAGAGGAATGGATGGCGGCATCACTTTGCCTACGTACCTGCCTCCATGCTTGCCTTTTTTACTCCGTCTTTCTCGTCTTTCGTTCCATCCCTTTTTCATTCATGATCGTTTGTTTTCCTCCCCCCTCTCTCTCTCTGAATTTTTGTTCCAGATGTTTCCTCTTTGTGCATTTGCCTTTCCTTTTTCTCTTCTTTTCTCTCCTCTCCTTCCAGATGGGTGTTCCTTTCTTTCTACCAGGGGGCCTCTCTCTTCCTTTCTTCTGTGGTCCTCTTCGATGACCACTTCCTGCACATCGTCGCAATCGTCTTCACTGCCCTGATTCTCACAGAGCTCCTCAATGTGGCAACGGAGGTAGGGGGGCAAGCTCTTATATACTTGGGGCGGGGGCTGGCTCTGTGAAGAGTGTTTGATAGACGAAAGAACTGCTTTGAATCGTTCTTCTTTCTTTTTTTGGCTCTCGCACTGACCTTCCTCCCAGGCAGTATCCCAAAATTTAGCGCAGAATCATCCGCATCCAGGGATGCTCTGGAGGACATTTTCATTTTTCTTCCGTTTCTTGTTTCGTCATCGGACTCTCTGATGTCCCTTGAGCAATTTTTTTCCGCCTTTTTTCAACTTTCCTAGACCTCTTTTCTGTCTTTCTTGCAATCACGTGAATAACTTGCAGATTCGGAACTGGACCCGTCCGATGCTCTGGGCTCAAACTTTCAGCGTCCTCGTGTATGTCTTCAGTTGGTTCCTTTTGCCTAACAAGTGAGTGAGTGAGTGAGTGGGGAGGGCTTACCGAGTGATGCTGGTCACCATCTTGTTGTCCTTCTTCCAAAATAAGCATAGGAGTGGAGATGGATAGTGGAAATGGCACGAAATCCGCCTGCTGACATGATTTTGCCTTCGCAGAAATAAAGAAGAGTTTCACAAATTGACGAGAGCAACATGCCTCTTCTATCTTCACGCAGATTTCTCCGTCGGTTTGCGCGGTCTGGTGCCTTCTTTCAAAGGGTCCTCTTGATGGTCGCGTCCTCGTGGGGTCCTGCACACCTCTGCCTCGTCATCGACAGGTCTGTCTGTCTGACTGTCTGTCTGCCTGTCTGTCTGTCTGGGTGTCTGTCTGTCTGGGTGTCTGCCAAAAGAAGAAAGAAAGAAACAGAAGAGAATGAAGAAGGAGAAAAAGGGAAAGAAAAGACGATATAGTCTGTCTGTCTGTCTGTCTGTCTGTCTGTCTGGGTGTCTGTCTGTCTGTCTGTCTGTCTTGTCTTGTCTTCTTTTCTTCTCTTTCTTGTCTTGAGTGGAAGCAGCAGAGGAGTAGCGTGTGAAACCAGTGATCACGTGAAAGTCTGTCGGGAGGTAGAGAGGCAAGGGGCGCTTAACTCTCACCTTTCGGGCCCCCTGCCCACTTTGTCTGAGTTGTCGTGATGTTCTTTTGTCTTTTTTCTTTCTTTCTTTCTTTCTTTCTTTCTTTTTGTCTGTTGTGTTCATGAAGAAAAGGAGGGCGAAGAAGAACAAACATATAGTCTGTCTGTCTGTCCATCTGTCTGTCTGTCTGTCTGTCTGTCCGAAAGAAAGGAAGCGATTCGGAAAAAGTGAAGAGAAGAAAAGACGACATAGTCTGTCTATCTGTCTGTCTGTCTGGGTGTCTTCCTTTCTTTAAGAGTTTTTCTTTCTCTCTCGCTTTCCCCCCTCGTTCCTTTCCTCGTCATCTTGGTTGCTCTGGCGGTGTCTTTACATCTGAGTGCCTTCTGCTAAAATGTCTATCGTGACCCTTCCGTGTCAACAGCACTTGCGGAGAGAGCATGCGTATGTATTTCTTTTCCTTCTACGCATCTCCACTCCGTGTCGTGCAGATGGTGTCACCCCCCCGAGTTCTCCAAACTGCTCGAGGAAGAGGAAGAGGACGAGGAGGACCCGAGAGAAGCCGAGGGGGAGGGGGCACAGAGGGAAGGGCACACAGGCAGGGAACAAGGAGGGGGTCCGAGTTCTGCTTTGTCCCTGCTTCCATCTCTGCCCGGGTTCTCCGCCTGGGGGGGGAGTACACGGGGACCGGCGGGCAGAGGCCAGTGGAGGCCCCTGTCGACCGTTGCCTCTGCCGGGGCCCCTGACCCCTCCTCTGAAGCATCGCCGGGGTCCACGGGGTCCGCGTCCGCCCGGAAAAAGCGACGGAAAAACAGGTGGGCAGCCGGAGAGCGTACTCGCCGGAGAAGGGCAGAGGCGTTGGCTGCGGGGGGGGGTATGAGTATCGGGGCGCGTTTACAGCTTTTGTGGAACTCTGCAGGAAACTGGATAGACAGATTGAGTGAGATTGCAACGGCAGACGCGAGTGCAGGGGTTCGGAGGGGAGGCAGGGGTGCGTATCGTCCGATTGGAGTTGCGGGTGCCCTCAGGGGTGCGTTTCCCTCAGGGTCGGCCCCCCTCTCTGTGATTGGCCCTCCTGGTTTCTCTGCTTCAGCCACGGGGGCAGGCAGGGGGCAGAGTGGGCCTCGTGGGGGGATTGGAGCGTGGCGGTGGGACAGGGATGGACTTGGAGCTGTTGGGTCTCCTACTGTTACACAGGGACGCGGGCTGAGAGACGGGGATGCGGAGAGAGGACATGCAGGGGGTCGGGTGGATCTGGGTCGTGAGGAGAGACAGGTGCGGTCTGCAAATCAGTCTCGCTTGCGTGAGAGGTGGGAATCGGATGACAATGAAAAAGGGGAAGAGCGGCCAGGGAGTTGTTCGGACAGTGCTGGAGGTAGTGCAATGAGTGGGGGGATGATGTCAGAAACAGAGAGTGCGTCCTCGCGTGCTGCCTCCGTTCCAGATGTATGATGTGTCAGACTCTAAGTCATTGTATCTTGATCATAATATTTTTGTATTGAAACCTGGGTGTTTGGAGATCTTAATTATTGAACGTTTCTGTTAAAAAAATATGGGCCCATAAACATGCAGTTGTTATAATTTAAACTGAATGAACACTGTAAACAATTATTATAATTAATTAGGTTAAAAATTAAGTTTTTTTTCAGTTTTTTTTTAATAATCAGAACATGGGTATTATGGGATAGGATTCATCATTTTGATGTTCGGGGGATACCGACATCTTGCCTCAATGCCTCCCCGGCCCTACCGATCAGCAGTAGGTTCAATAACAAATTAACAAGTGATTAAATCTTTTGACAATGACTGGTATATATATTTAAGTTATTTAACTTATAATAATCAGTAGTCTACTGGTCTTTCATTAAGACTTTTTACTAGAAAACACAGAAATCTGTTTTGAAAATAACATAAAAATATGAAAAAATAATATACCAAGACCAACTCAATTTGGCACGATTACGATTGCGATTACAAATGTGAACAATATTTTTATCGCGCAAACAGTCTTTTGAGACTTGCAACATGTTTTTGATAATATTTGTGAAGTCTGTACAAATTTTTAAGTTCATACGCACAACCGATTATGTTTGCCAAAAATATGAAAATTTAAAGCTGGGCGGCCCCGGAAACCCAAAAAATTGAGTCTCGATTTTGAATTTTCATATTTTTTGCAAACGTAATCAGTCGTGCGTACAAACTTGAAAATTTGCATAGACTTCACAAATATTATCAAAAACATGTTGCAAGTCCTAAAAGACTGTTTGCGTGATAAAAATATTTTTCATATTTGCAATCACAATCATAATTGGCTGTATATATGGGTTTGCCAAATTGAGTTGGTCTTGGTATATAAAAAAATCAGAAGTTGTTTGATGTTGTTTGATCTTCTCATAAAATTTAATACTGGGTGACTAGTCTGGGTCATAGCCTGAGTCAAACAGTTTTCATTTAATTGAGTTAAATTAAATATAAGAATTAAATCAATCCTGGGCTCAATCCCCATGCATGAAGAAATGGAGTAGAGTAGTGAGTGTGGCGGCTTCTTTCTTTAGAGCTCTTTATGGGACTCCGAGGTCTATGAATCTGGAGCATATGCAGAGTCCAACAAATGTTGCCTGAAGTAATCAATGAAGTCAAATAATTTCGACGGAGCTGAAATTTATGCGGCACGGCACTGAATCGAATATACGCACGGCGGTTAATCGAATTCATCTGCGGCCCAGGGCGCGCGCGACGGCTTGCCCCTGGCCCGCCCCGCGGCTTGGCCTTCCTGCATGTACGCGGACGGAACGACTGACACCCTATGTCTCAACTCCCCCCCTCGATTTCATTTCTATGCAAAGGGAGAAACAGAAGCGAAACTAAGTCAACACAGCCGTTTACTCTAACTGTCTGAGCTAATGAAGCCCTTTCTTGCTTTCCCTTGTCGGCCAGTCTCGATAGCAAAGAGTAACACAAAAGGAATGTAGGGAGGCAGAGCGCTAGACATCACAAGAATAAGGTAGAGGACGAGACATCACAAGATCAGTTGACTCCGGTCTGCCTCTTTAAGTCTACCTATCTCTGGTCTGCCTTTTTCGTCCTGCCTGTCTGATGCCTTTCAGCGCTTCACAATACTGGAATAACAAAAAGAAAGAAAGAAACCAGGCAGCGACTCATTCAGAGAAACTGAGCAAATCAGGCCATGAATGTTTCTTTATCAAAATTCGAAGAAAGGAAAGCAGACTAGGAAGCAGAGCTTTCTGTTTTTGTTTCAGTCAGTTTGCCTGTCTGCTCAACTTCTTCTGTGGATCCTGGATTCTCTTCCCCCCCCCTACACTGATGCAAGAGAGGTGCAGACTCAGATATGAATACATTTCTCTCAGAGAAAGGATTATACCCGTAGATATCGTAGATGCCAGACGGACCATCAGAGTCGGAGAAGACCATATCCACATCACCCCTGCGCATGACTTCATATGTCTCCATGTCATAAGTAGTCGTTGCAAACCTCACTCTCTCCTCCTTCGGTCTCTCACTCGTCTTCTTCTTCTCATCAGAGTCCTGTCTCTCCTGCTCAATCTTCAATATGGTAGTCGCTAATCGCTTCATGTCTGCATCGATGAGAGACAGTTGCTGGCTGGAGACGGGAGCAGAGGGTACATCCTGGGCTTTATTCTTAGGGCGGACAGGCTGGCCTTGCGAGCCACCTTTAAAATCACCCTTCTGTTTCTCCCTTTCAGTTCGTTTGTTGCTATGCCTCTCGTTCTGCTTCGATCTCCATTTGTTGTAGTGGTTCCTGTAGTTCTGGGAGACGTTAGCTAAGTGATGGGCGTGCTCTGGGTGCATTTGGTCGAAGTCTGGCTCGCCATTGGTTCTAGTAGAGTCCAAGAGTGACTCTAGTGACTTGGCAGAGGTAGAGGAAGTTGTGCCACCGGCTCCAGGGGAGAGGAACTGCTTCTGGTGCTTGGAGATTTCGATTACCTTCTTGGTGACCGAAGAGACGATCCGGAGGACACCGTTCTTCATGGACGCCACCCACTCATTCCGAGTGCGGCGCGCGTCCAGAGTTGGAAGACTTAGTACCTCCACAATGATCTCCCTTTGGTACGCCTAAGAGTACCTCGAAGCTACCGGTTCAGTCCCTGCCACTCCAATTACCTTCTTCTTCTTTGTGCGTGCCGGCGCCTTTGTATCGTTGGGGTGGAGATCCCAGAACTTGAATCCACTCATCCAGTCCGAAGGAGCGATGGATCTAGCCTTTAAGTCCTTTTGAAACTCAGTATAGGCCGCCTCGGTCTCTCTCAGAGACAGATCTACAGGGAGCGCCTTCACGAGGACATGAAAGTTCTCAAATATCTTCTAGGCCGTCTCCTTCTGTGCATCCTCCGGGAGAAGTACCTGCTCTTCTGCCAGTGCAGACAAGAACTTGATGGCTCAGACTGAATCTTGAAAACGTTTTTTGAACGCTGCATCTTGCTCTCTACTGGTTCTCTAGGGAACAGCATCCTCAGTCATTGAAGCAAGCTCTTCGACCCAACTATGGAGAGCATCGTCTCCAGCAGCAAAAGAAGAAATATACAAAACCTTATACAGCTTTTCAAGACTAGTCAGAGTCGCATAACCTTCCGCCTACATCTTGGCAAGCTTTTGGTATGCATGACCATCGGCGATCTGATGATGCTGTGGAGGGCCGTCATCAGTAAATCGCAGAGGAGTGACTGAAGAAGAAGATACGTTACCAGACAACATGATTGAAGAATCAAATCAGAAGATGAAGATAAGTTCAAGAGAAAAGCCTTCCTGTTAACCGCAGAAATGGAATAGAGTAGTGAATGTGGTGGTTTCTTTCTTCAGAGCTCTTTATGGGAGGTATGTGAATCTGGAGCATACGCAGAGTCTAACAGATATTGCCTGAAGTAATCAATGAAGTCAAATGATTTTGATGGAGCTGAAATTCGCGCAGCGCAGCACTGAATCGAATGCACGCACGGCGGTTAATCGAATTCACTTGCGGCCCAGGGCGCGCGCGACGGCTTGCCCCGGCCTGCCCCGCGGTTTGGCCTTTCTGTGTGTACGCAGACGGAACGACTGACACCCTATGTCTCAACTCATGATAACTGAATCTACTTAAAGAGGTTGCAGTCTAAAAAACGTTTTTTATGTTAGATCTAGTTAAATTGTTTGGTCTTTAGTGTATGGATTGATTTAGATTGATTTATTGTATGATTAGTTCTCTTTAGGTCCGTCGTTTCTCCACTAGCTAGAAATAACTTCGCTCTGTTAATTCGTAGCCGTTGGATGAAAGGTCAGACACATGGAAGCTGGTGCGAGCGAAAATACTGACGCACGCAAACGTGCTCATGCGGCCCAACCGGATATCCATGCATACAGCAAGAAAAATAAATTACGAATTTCATGCAGATACAGCTAGAGCAGTCGGTTCATGTAAGCCTTGATCATAATTACAACGTAGCGCCAGCACCGATTTTGCGTTGGAACCAGTTGGTGTGCTTCAATCAGCATAGGGCACTGTTTTTAAAGAATGTGATGGAATGCAGTCCACCCAGAGGTCCACACTCACTTGTGACATCGAAGTGCGCTGCGACGAGATTGTGTCGGTTTGTCGATGCATGCGAAGCACCTATCCACATATGCAGATCGTTACCCGCTGAGAAAAAGCGTGATCTGTGTCGACTGACCATCTAATATCAAAGCTCTTTGCTGGCCGCATTTGTTTGCGGGAAGAGAACGAAGAAACGCGTTGGTGCTCGTTCACTTCCGTGAAGGAAGTTGCATTTTCCCCTCCGTAGACGGTGCATCTTTGTTGCTTCCTTCTTTCACAAGTCGCTCGCACCGACAAGCTACAAGCGGGCATGAGGGTTCTGCAGGGTCTTGCACTCCTGGTCTGCTTGGTGACAGACTCTGGTAAGCTGCCCCGAAAAGGAAAGGCACGGCATGAACGAGGAAGCGAGAGGGATGCATGGTTTCATTCTCTTTTATGCATGTGGCGCCTCTGTTATCCGCACGCGAGACTTCGTCAGGCTCTTTGCTGACAGTGTGAGCCCTAAGTGATCTCCTGTTTTGTTCTTTCTCTGTTCAGGTGTCGAGGCAATCACCTGCCCTTCCTCTCAAGTTGTGAGTCAAGTGGGGGACGCTGGAGTCGCCGCGACTTTCACGGCGACTCTGGGTGCGGGAGAGAGCAGCGTGACCTACAGCACAGACAGCGGGAGTCTATTCAATGAGGGCGCACACACAGTGACTGCCACTACGGACATAGGCACGTCGTGTTCGTTCTTCGTCTTTGTGGCGGGATGCCCTCCGAACTCTCAGAGGTCTTCCGCTACGGGATCTTGCACTTGCGAGTCAGTGAGTCAGTGAGTCAGTGTGTCAGTGAGTGAGTGAGTGAGTGAGTGAGTGAATAAGTAAGTACGTAAGTAAGTGAGTGAGTGAGTGAGTGAATAAGTAAGTACGTAAGTAAGTGAGTGAGTGAGTGAGTGAATAAGTAAGTACGTAAGTAAGTGAGTGAGTGAGTGAGTGAGTGAGTGAATAAGTAAGTACGTAAGTAAGTGAGTAAGTGAGTGAGTGAGTGAGTAAGTGAGTGAGTGAGTAAGTGAGTGAGTGAGTGAGTGAGTGAGTGAGTTCAAGAAAGGACGGGTACGTATTTCCAAGGCGGGTTTGGTGGGAGTCCAAGTTTGCTGTTGAAGAGAAGGTGCTTCAGTATGTGAACGAAGGAGTCACTGATTGAGTGCCTGAGGGGCTAGCAGCTGGAAGGAACCAAATCGATGAAGAGAGAGAGTAATCACGAAGTGAGAGGAGTAATCACGACATAATGCTGCCAGACGAATTATGCAGTAAGTGCACGATTGATTCCCTCCTTTCATTCTCTCTCTCTCTCTCTGTCTCTCTCTCTCTTTCTCTCTCTCTCTCTCTCTCTCTCTCTCTCTTTTGAAAGATACGTCCTTTGTTCTTTGCCTTCCCTGCAGCGCCGGTTACTGGCAAGACCTCTCTGTGAGCATTCTCAGCGGCAGACTGCCCGACACAGGCGTCGCATCAAACGGCATCCCGGTCGTGTGCACTCCCTGCATCAGCAACTCCACAAGCGACGCTGGAAGCACACACCCGAGTGCGTGCTACTGCCTAGCGGGGTTCTACATCCTTCCTTACACAACCGCGACAGACGGGGAGAGCGGACACCAGTACTGGACGGATGCCAGGTGTGAGGTGTGTCCTGTGAACGCACAGTGCTCAGAGGGTCTGATTGGGTCGGGTACAGATGCGACCGTGACCATCTCGTCCTCGACTACTTCCGCCGCTGCGTTTGCACATGCACAGGAGGAGGATCCTTCTGCCTTGTCTTCTGCTTTGTCTTCAAATGAAGTGCCGGGGCCCTCTGATTTGCCTGCCTCGTCACTTGAGGCCCTGCCGGGGTCCACAGGGTCCCCCTTCCCCTCCAATTCATCCCTAACGAGGCCACGAAGGCTGCAGACATCCACCACAGAGACTAGGTTCACGATCCTGCAGCACATACGGCCCATGCCCTCGACCAACTACGCCCTTGTGAGCAATGTGGCAACTGCCGAGATCAAAAGGTGCCCCGTGGACGGGACGTGTCAGAGCGGCGACCAGTCGGTGTTTCAAGAAAGCGAAACGGGAGCTGCGGACTGCGTGTCCAGCATGAGAGGGGTAAGCAGCCTGTAGTCGAGAGGCAAAAGGTCGGCGTGTTGCACCTTTCTCTTGTCGAATCCTTTCGTTCGCGCATGAACCTTTTTCTTCTTTTTTTCCTGCCCCGATAAAACCCGAAGATGAGCTCCTTTTCTCTTTGATAGCAAGAGGGCTGCTTTTTGATTTCTATCACGCATGTACTTGGTTCTTTCACTTTCCATCAGGTCGTAGCAAAATAACTTTTCTCCTCCACTCTATCTGCCTGCCTACCTTGCTTTCTGCCTTCCTTCCTTCCTTCGTTCCTTCCTTCCTTCGTTCCTTCCTGTCTGTCTGTCGTTCTGATGTCTCTCTGTCTATTTGTCTGTCTGCTAGTGTGCAGCGGTACAGCCTTTTTTTTTGTCGGAAAAGCGAATGCAGCAATTTGCCATCTGGTCCTTTACAATACTTCGGTTGAAGAAATCGTCCGAATGAGTGAGACCTCTCGAGCACATGCATCGATAGAAATTCGATCGGTTGAAGGCTTAATAAGTGCCTCCACAGTCTGAGCTAGGAAGAGTGATGTGATGAGCGGATGTCCCGACAACATGCCAATCCGTTTGTATTATTTCGTATCCCTTTCCGTTTGTGCATGTGCAGCCCCTCTGCAGGCAGTGCCGAGTGGGTGCCGAGGAGCTCCGGCCTGTCGCTGCGTGCTCAAGTTGCTGGAGTCAGTTCGTGTCCATCATTGTGGCAGCAGGCAGCTTCCTTGTCCTTCTGGTCATCGTGATTGCCTTTGCAGGGCTGTACGGACCTGCATTCCGAGGAGAGACCCTGATCTACCTAGTAGCTCTGAAGATGCTCTTCCACTTCTTTGGAACGTTGAGGGTCCTCGGACAGGTCAGAGAAAAGCTTGAGGGCATACAGGCATGGTAGGGGGCTTTTGGCTTTTTGTTTTTGGTGGCCTCGAAAAGAGAAAACAGGGAAGGATGATTAAGGTTGGAAGGCAAGAGAGGGATGGGGAGAATTTCAGCTGGCGTGATGAAATTAGAGAGCGCTCTGTCCTCATGCAGTCTTTTTTTTCTTCACTTTGAAGAACTTCCTTCACTTCTGTTGTGATGTACATTTGGGTGCCCTTTGTTTTGGCTTATTGGGTGTGCTTTCTTTTGTTCATATTCCTCTGGCGCATGCAGTTTGATCTGGAGCGCGTGAGTCTGTGGACCCCCCTGGTCCGGGCTGTCTTCTTGCCCTACGGGTGGATCCCCGCACCCTCAGATGTGTACAGACCTGGGTGCCTGGTCTCAGACTTTATTACGGTACGTATCATATCTGGGTGTGGTGGTGTGGGGTAAAAGAGTTTGCACGGTTTTCTAGGGGACGGAACGCAACTAAAATGACTGCTCCTCCTGATGTCAGTCAGTGTCTTTGACGAGAAGGAGGGTGGAAGAAGAGACAGCGAAAGAATGAAAAAGATGGAACAGAGCAAGGGCAGAAATGTGCTCATCTTCTAGGTCTCTCTCTTTCCCTTTCTCTCCCTCTCTCTCTCTCTCTGCGTGATTGCAGAACGGGATCGGGTTTGATCTGAGTGGCACCTCAGTTGAAGACGACCTTCGGGACATGATCTTTCGTGTTACCACTGCACTTCTGATTCTCAGTCCGCTCTTGGTCTTCCTGTTCGTGACTATCATCGGACTGATCGTAGTCATCGTTCGTGGCTGTTGTTGCTGCTGCTGCCCTCCCCAAAAGGAGCTGAAGGCCAAAATGGAGGCGACACGGGATCCCGAGGAGAGCTTCTTCCTTCACCCCTCGGAAGAGGAACAACAAACAAAACTAGAAAAGTCCAGACTGATCAACAGGAGGGTGTGGGGAACATGGAGGTTCACCTTCTTCAAGAACAAAAGAGGGTGTATCTGCTGTGGGGGGGAGTTCCTCTCAGACTCCGTCAGGGCATATCTGTCAGTCAGTCAGTCAGTCAGACAGACAGGTAGGCAGGCAGGCAGGCAGGCAGGCAGACAGTGACACAGTCTGCATGAATCTTGCCTCACGTCTACTGGTCGGTTTTTCTATCCCACTGTCGATTTCTGATACCCAGCGATTTCCTCACCACCTATCGTCGGGTCAGTGGTTTTTGTGCATTAATCAATGCACACACGAATGTGCTCCCGATCCCGCAGCTCCGTCTTTTTTTGGATCTACGAAGGAGCCATGGAAGCCTCCACCGCTGTTTTGAGGTGTGAGAATTTGGGAGCCTACGGGAGCGTTCTTAGGGCAGCTCCTACCATTAGCTGTACAGACACACTGAATCTACCCTTCCAGCTGCTTGGCTACTTTGGAGTGGTGTTCTACGGAGTGCTGCTGCCCATTACCTTTGTTGTCGTGACGGCAGTCGGCCTGAGGGAACCCCGGGGTCCCAAAGTGGCAGAGAGATTGAGGTCAGTTGGCTCTGTCTGGTTTGTTTTTGGTCTCAGACTTTCTAGTATATGTTGCTATCTCTCAATTAGCCTCTCTTGCGTTCCATCCCTCAACCCAGACCCCACTTTTTGTACTCTCACAGGGATCTTGCGCTCCTTTTCTATGGCTTCTCATTCCCTGCCTTCCGGCCGTTGTCTGACTGATCGTGGGCTCTCTCCTCTCTCCAGATTGACGCGCATGACAGAGCGTCTGGGGTTCCTCTCTCAAGGACTGGAGCCCCAATTCACCTACTGGGAGGGTCTGACTTTCCTCAGACGCACTCTCCTTTGGGTCTCTGTGACGTTCTTTTCGGGAAACTCCTCGGACTCCCGGCTTTTTGGAGGTCGGGGTTGGGGTGGGGGTCTGTGGAACGTGAACGTGCGTTTTTTTTTTCTCTTTGGATGGGATGAAGTGTGAAGCTGATCCTGTCAGTGTTTGAGAGGAGTGGAGGGCCGTCGTTCGTATCGAAACATCTGTTTGTCTGGATGTTTTGACGGTTGAATGCATTCCAACGGATCAGCGTGTGTGTGTGCGTGAGAGAGAGAGAGAGAGAGAGAGAGAGGGAGAGAGAGAGAGAGAGGGAGAGAGAGAGAGAGAGAGAGAGAGAGAGAGAAATGTCACACCAAGTGGGCAGGTGAACCTGTTGTCAGAGAGTTAAGGAGACGAGAGAAAGTGCGGAGCGGTGGAAAACTTGATCATTTAGGAAGAAATTCTTCTCTTCCTCTGTTCGTGTGCACTTGTGCGTGTTTGTGTGTATTCATGAAAATCTTGAATCTTTACCATCGAAAACTATGCTCAAAAGAACGTATTTTTGCATTGTCTCACCCTGATACTTTGCCTCTGCAGTGATTGCGATCCAGGTGGTGGCAGTGGTCGCCCAGTCGCGCTTCCGTCCTTTCGGCAAGGAGCGCAACGACACTCTCAATTTGATGGAGACTCTCAATTTGTACTGCTGTCTGGTCGTCTTCCTCCTTTTTCTGGTAAGTCTCGCTCATTCTCTTTTTCTCTATTGGAGGTCGTGTGTTTTTTCTTCCATTTCTTTCGGACTGAAGAGACGGCACCGCAGATCCAGAGATGACTCCCTATTGCAAGACTGTGTCCACATTTTCTGAACTGAGAGGCATGAATCTGTTCCATTCAGGAGTTTTCTTCGTTTTCACGCACATGTCCGGCCTCTTTGCGTTTCAACCCTTTCTCACAAAAGGAGTCTAGATAGGGAAAGAGTTTGGATGTCTTCCCAGAGATTATCCTTGTCGTCAGCCTTCAAATTCATTGTGTTCGCTAGAGAATGGTGAACGACATCTGCTCGTTGTTTTTCCCTGCCTGTGTTCAGCCAATGTACTTTCTGACTCTGGACGATTTTGCCAATTTTCTTTTGGCCTCCGTGGCCCTCGCCCTCGTCTTGGCTTTCTTCGTTTGGGTCTGCTACGAGATTTTCGCCTCCTTTCTCTGGAACATCATCCAGAAGAGCAGAGACATGAAGAGAGCACGCAGAGCATCGGACGTCGTGAGGTCCCCTGGGCGTCGGTGTTGCATTCACTGTTGGACCCCCTGGGCGCGTTGTTGCTTGCGTCGACGGGCAGAGGCCTGGATGAGCGTGTCTACTGTCGGAAGGAAGGATCTCGATGAACAGCCACACGCCAAAGCACAAGTAGCGGTGCTGCGACGACTCAACGTTCTGACATTCAAAGAAGCAAAACTTGCCCCCCACCGCATTCCGAGCTACATGCTTCCAATTTACTCGGAATTCGATAGCCTTTGTGACCTCTGGTTGAGAGAACGCGCCCGCAGTGCCGCTGTGTTCTTTCGAGGCCGGGCTGGTCAGCGAGCTCTGATGTTGGAGCTTCCATCTTCTTCCAAAAAGAGAAAGGGGGCTCTTCCTCTCGGTGTCTCTGTTCCTGAACTTTTGATGGAATTCGGGATCAGGTGGGCGCTGATTGTCGCTGAGTCTTTCAAAGTCGATCCTGAATTGAAACGTTTGTTGACCACCTCCGACAATCTGGATGACCTTCTTCTTGCTGCGCAGCGCGTTTTGAGACCTTTGCGTCTCTGGTTAGTTGGGGGTGCAGAAAAGAGGAAGAAAAAGAAGGAGACAAAGAAAAAAAAGAAGAAAAAGAAAGAAATGAAGAAAGGACAATCCACTGGAGAGAGAACCAGAGAAAGGGAAACCGACATTGAAAGTTCGGAAAGACTCTCTTCCCGAGACATCCCCCCATCTCTGCCCCCCATCCCCTCTAACTTCTTTGTGGACCCTTACGGAGAAGGTACGTGGGACCCCCGTGCTCCCTGGGAACCTCTCCAGAGAGACGCCTTCTGGGGATTTGCCCCTGGTCTCGCTGACTCCAGCCAGGCAGGAGACGGGCAGGGGATTAGGGGGGGCTCTCTTC
>JAHBMJ010002760.1:72564-94351 GCA_018398765.1 Chromera velia
TGTTTTTTTTTTTCGTGTTTTTTTATGCGAAGCGTAGTTTCAGTCAAATCAACTTTATTTTTGAAGTGGGAACCATTTTAGAAAAGATTTTTGTTATTGAAAAGAGTTTTTTTTTCTTTTATTTATACTTTGGCGGTGATTTCTCTTAAATTATAACGTACAGCGAGATGGTTGCCAAGACCGTTACAAAAGTCTAGACAAAAGTTAATATTCCAAATCAAGTTTAATCAATTTTGATTATAGTTTTAATATGTTAATTACTACAAATTAAATTTTTATATTTTTACAAAAATTAATAAAAAAATATAATGATAATAATTTTTTAGAAAGTCTCCACCGAGTCACATTAAATTAAGCTTTTAATAATTTATGTGCATAATTTGCAAAAAAACATGCTTAAAGTGATGTTTTTAAACCTAGGCTAATTTAAAATACCAGGCTGATCGAGTTTTAGTTTTTATACTAAAGTGCAGAGCCGTATTTTTACTATTTTAAATTATTATATTTAATTATGTCTGCTCACCAATATAATAATCAGTGCACTCAATTGAAGCAAGCACGTACAGACCTGGGGTGCGCTAGGTACGGGCACGCTAAGCCGGTACTATAGCCGGTACAAAGTTATTATTCCAGATACAATTAAACCGTTTCATTGGCTTTTTACTTTTTGTAGTATCAACTAGAGTATCGATCAAGCAAAGACATATATTCAAGTTATACGTAGTTTTGAAACAGTTTAATTTATAAATAGTTAGGAATAGATAAATAGCTTTATATTCATGCATTACTCATTTCAAAAAAGGTCAGAATAGGTTTTTGACTGTAGTAGACCGTCTTTTCAAGCGGTTTTATACCTGCAAATCTGATTCCGGCGTTGCGCTATTTGGACCAGAGCTCGAGCTAGAGTCATTTTTTGAAGATTCATCTTCGACCGAGTACGAGTCAGGAGCATCCCAGACAAGCTGTCCCCAATAAAATTCGCAGAAGTCCTCATTAAATGGGTACGTTTTGTCGGGCATGAGAAAGGAAGGTTTGTTCTCCTTAAGAAACAGAGAGGAGAGGTCGAAGGCGTTCACAACCACAAGTCTCGTGGTTCTCACTTTGTTCTGTCAACACGTTTTCTCCTCTTCCTTCGTCTGCATCCTCGTCATCCGTATATAATGTTTTCGTCAATCTCTCCTTCTGGATGTTCTTCAAGCCCCCCATATTCTTTTTCATTTCCCTCTGCCTGAGGTTTTTCTTCTGCTGCTCTCCTTCGCTCATATTCCTCTTGCCCTTTTACATCTTTCACCGTTCTCAATGTTGCGTCGTAGAATTGAGGGTGTTTGGCAATGTTGTCCCCAAATCCTCTCTCAACCCAGAATCTCAAACTCTCTTCAAAGTCCTTCCGCTTTTTCAAGCCCTGCCTTTTGTCCATTCTTTTCAAAATCCACCGATCCGCACACCTGAGTCGCGGGCGAAGATTCAACACCAGACCTTCCAAATCTGAGCCACACTTCTGTGAGTCATACACTTTGATCCCCTTCTCCCACAAATGTGCCCAGTCAATCGTCAAGGGATCCGAAAGAGACTTACACAGCGTGCCCAGGGAAGGCTCCAAAGCAGAAGCATAAGGGCGCTCACCACACAAGAGCTGCGCACTGCCGAAAAAACCCGCCGGGCTGCGGGACTTGCGGGGACTGCCCAGATCTAAACGGGCAAGGCTAGACTCGTCGAACGCTCGGGTCTTTATCAAATGGTGAAGTTCGTCTACGAGAGGGACCCCCAAATGGCTGTCCTTGTCGAAAGAGACGGCAGGCAACGCACTCAGGGCGTGTGAGTAAGCCATCAAGGCGTCGGGGGAAGCTGCAATGTCCTGTAGCTGTCGGAACAATCCCAGGAGCTCCTGGATCCGTTCGTGCATCTGCGGTACAGAACAGCATCAATTCTTGGGCAGAGAGAAAGAGACCGACAGAAAACGACCAGGAGAAATAGATGAATTGGGGCATGCGGAGGGACAAATGAACAGGCCGAAGAAAGTGTGGACAGCAAACTGCCTACAAAGCTACCGACAACGTAGCAGACAGACAGTGAAAGGGAGAGAAACAGACACAAAAAGAGAGACAAATTTCCATGTGTCACAAAGACAGCAAGGAGAACAAGGAAGGGCGGAATGAGTCCTGTAGGGAGGGAGGGAGGGAGGGAAAAAAATGCGAAGAACAGTGAGGAAAGGAGAGAGGAGGGAGGTGTGGAGTGCTAGGAGGGAGAGGCAGAGGGAGAGGCAGAGAGAGAAGGAGAGGGAGAGGGAGTCAGGCAGAAAGAGAGGCAGAAGCACCGACAGAGACAGAGAGAGATACAGGGATACGCCTACACAGACACAGAAACGGACACGCTAGAAGACAAAAACTCAGACACTGTGAAAGCCATCGACAGAGACAAAGATGCAAACATACAGGTGAGTACAGAAAAAAAAGATGCCAAGGAGACGCTCTCTCATGTGATAAGTGCTGACCAAACGGTTGCTGTACAGCCGGCAGAGTCTGGAATCCCATCCCCATCGACTCTCCATTTCTTTTTCCTCCTCCGTGGTCGCTGAAGAGGCTTCTTTGACTTTTTCGAGGAGAGTATCGAACAACTCCTTCTCAATCGCGTAGGCTTTCTAAGAGAGGCGTGCATCCTCCAGAGTCCCTTCCGCCGAACGGCCCTCTTTCTCCAGCCACTGTCTCAGCTTCTGCCACTCCCGCTCGTGGTTGATAACGTCGTGACGCTCTCCCCACAGTTTCACGAAGCCCGGCAGCTCCTTCCTGATCTTTTCGCGCACTCGACCGACCTCGTGCCGCAAGAGAACCTCGGCACAAGAGTCACGGACTGTCCGAGGAAAGGAGCGGCTCCGAACCAGCTTCCTACGAATACCTGCAGCGAGCGGGAAAAACTCCTCTCTGCTTCCACCCCTCTTCTTCTTCCGGCTCTTCTCTCTCTCTCTCTCTCTCTCTCTCTCTCACACACACACACTTTCTCTCCCTGCATGCGTGTGTGTGTGTGTGTGTGCGTGTGTGTGTTGCGGAAAGGCCGGAAGAAAAAAAAGGCATTTGTGTCTGAGTGGGATACAGAAAGGCGGACCTGCATAGGATTGCGCTTTTTCTTCAGTCCGTGCGACCGACTTCTTTTGAGAATTCCCATTCGCCCCTGCTGCCCCCTCAGGCTGCACAACTTCAGAACTTAGGCCAAGACCCCTGCCCGATCTTGGGGGTTCGATCCTTCTGACAGCCTCCTCTGTCTGGGGAAATTTTTCTTTCAACATGCTTTTCAGAGATTCCATCTGCCGCTCCTTTCGCTGACAGTCTTTTTGGAGCTCTGAAATCGCGCTCTCCTTCTCCTGCTGCTCTGCAACCAATCTGTGGTACTCTTGTAAGAGCGTCTCTGCCTCCATCTCAGTGGGCAGATCTCCCAGGAGATCTTGCAGCTTTTTCTGCTTCTCCTCAATCTCAGACTTCAAAACCGCCTCCTTCTTCTTGGACAGCTCCATGCGCTTCCGCTCATATTCCCTCAGCGCCTCCAACTCCTCTATCTCCCGCCGCAGTTGCGCCTCTTGCGACTCCTCTAGTGGCGGCCGGACACGCTCCGTCCGCGCACCGTTTTTGAATTCGACCACCTCCCCCTGACTGTCTTGCGACACCATCAGCACCACCCCCTCCGGGTAGGCTTTCGAGACGCTCTCGCAGGAATGTGTGCGGGCCATCCCGGCAGCGTTTGGGTCAGCCGGAGCGGACACGGGTACAATGAAGGAGGTCTTAAGGAACCGGCCTGTTAAGCCACACACGACTTTGATGCCATCTCCATTCAACAGGGGTCGAAACTGTTTCCTGTCGACGGGTCTATGCACGAATTTGGAAACAGCCTCCACTGCATTGATGCCACTGACCCACCCAAGGTCATTGATTTTCTCTTCCAGGCCAAGCAAGAAAGAACAACCTGATCTGTGGCCTTCATAACCACAAACTGCGTAGTCAAAAAGATAGTTCAGAGTGGCCTGATGGACCTCTGGCTTGCCGTCTTCTGACCCGAAATCATTTTGAATTCTGCCGTCTCCTGGCACCTGCACGGACTCAACAGCCGTCTGAACATGCTGCAAAACCCCAGGTCCAGCACTCCGAGGCATTCTAGTACCCTCCATTGTGCGCAATGAGCTGCAAAAAAGTCACAAGACGCTTTTTGGAAAGGGGATAGACGTGTGGTCCAAAGAATGCATGCACGATTGTTGTTCGATGTGTGCGCTCTCGGAAGCGCTCTCAGAGACGTCAACACGCCTACTTGAGTGACCAGCTGAAGGATCGAACAGGAAAGAGGCAGTGTATTGAGCCTGGGCAGACTCATGTGCGAATCAGAATATGAAGTGTGCTCTAAATTGTGGCATTAATTATTGTGCCAGCATGCATATATATATATATATATATATATATAAAATTCTTCATTCATGCATGCATGCATGCGTTTAATTCGCGCGCGGAGCCCTGCATGGCGTATACAAAAAGCTTTGCAAATCGCGCGCGGGCGCGCATGACGAGCGCCGCGAGTTTAATTTAATTGCATGCTGCATGTATACGTCGATTATGCAATGATGCAGCTTTTTGATGGAATTAAAGCGAGCTGTGTGCATGGGCCGGATTCGCCGAGGAACTCTACGTCATTCCTATACAGCGGCTCTATTTACCTGTGTCGGATCGAAGTGTCACAGGTTTGAACCATAGACACGACAGGAGACTTCGAGAGACAATTGTGCAAATCGATCAAACCGACAGACCCACCCTGATCAAAAGGGAGACTTCCATGCATGCATTTTCACGCGAGTTCATAGATTAAGATGCAGACCTCGACATTCGTTGTGGGAGGGCCTTCCCGTGCCTCGCAGGAGAGGGACGAAAGCCCTAGTCCCGTGAAGATGATCGCCTCCCCTCCTCCTGACAAGAAGGAGTCCTTCCTTCAAACGCTCACAAAAATGAACACGGGGATCTACACCACTGTCCCTCCTGGGTACAGAATTGCCACTCCCGATTTTATGAAGTCACACTTTGAGGCCATAGACATTCTCCCCTACTCAATGTCCAATGCCTTCCAAACACAGACAAGAGACCTCTCCCTTTTGGACTCCAAATACACAAAAACAAAAACCGTCATTCAACGAAAGAAGCAAACCCGCCTGTGGCCGAAAAAAGGTTCCACCAATGTCCAGACGAGTGCGTCCGTGCCATCCCTGGTCACTCACTCATCAATGGGCCCAGGTCGCTGGAGCGCCCACTCAACCTTCTACTCCAGCAAAGACCACCCCGGCTACAGTTTTCACCTGACCAAGGGGTTCGTTTCTCACGATGAGGATTTGACCCAAACGTGGGTCTGTGATAAGCGCAACAGCAGCCAGGGCATAGCAAAGCACCTCAGGTTTTCGAGGGCCCAATGGAACCTCTTCTACCTCGATGCGAGGGAGCTCTTGAGGGTGCTTGCCTTGAACAGAGAGCCGCACACCGTGAAGACCCTCGAAATTCAATTCCGTCGATTGACAGGCAGAAAGGGGGTGTGGAGGAGGTATGCGGTGTCGTTGGAGGACTTCCTCCGTCTGTTCCCGAGGACGTTCGTGATTTTTGGAGGGCTTCCCTCCCCCAACGTGAGAAGACGACAAGCCTCGCAGGCAGAGATCTCAGACGGGATGGACGAAGTGATGGCGAGGTTCAGTCTGCTCTCAGGGGACGAGGGAGATGCGTATTGTTTGGGAATAGAGACACGGCTCTACACGACGCCCACGTCCCTGACTCTCTACAAGTAATTAAGTATCGCACAGTTCGAGAAAGTGGCCATTCATGTAGGGGCATCGGGGCCTGTATGCATAAGAACGTATTTTGAAAGGGGGTTCACGGGGCCGCACGTTCATTGCGGGGCTCTGTTGAATTTCTTCGTGATACTTTTGAAATCGAAGACCCCCAACTTTTCAATGTCCTGAGGCTCCATGCATGCCTTGGTCGTTTGTCCCTTTCAAAAGTTTCTTCGGTTGAACTTTGAGGCGGGAAGGGACAGAAGGATTCTTTTAGGAGTGCAACCCAAATAAGTAAAGTTTATGAGCCCATCTTTTCCCGTCCAGTGAAGACACACTTTCACATTGTGGATTAGCACGTGCATACGTGCACACATCACTGCATACATGCAGGAGCGAATGTCAAAAAAGAAAAAAAACTTTGTGAAGGATTTAATTTGATGCTAGGTTTGATGTCCGCTAGGATGTCCGATTCGATGCTGTACATGCCATTGCAAAAAAATGTTTAAAAAAATGTTCATTTGCAAACCAGCAAGCTGCAAACTTCAAAGCTAGTTGCCAAGCCTAGCCTATTTGCATAACCTCTGGCTACCCTGCAGGTAGCTAGGATTTTGTGGGATTTTAGCCCAGGATTTTAGCGGATTTTACGGGATTTTGGCCAGGATTTTAGCGGATTTAGGCGGATTTTGCCCAGGATTCTGCCGGACTATTTCTATAGGATTTTAGAATCTAAAATCCTGGCTCTAAGGATTATAAAGACTAAAATCCTGGATCCTAGGATTTTAGAAATGAATGCCAGGATTTTATGGGATTTTACGGGATTTTAATATAAACAAAAACAATGAAATAAAAGTCGATCACAATCGATGCCGGTTATCTCTTCTGTGCAGCTTTAAAGTATATCATTCCTCTTTGAATTTAATTTTATTCATTTCTTTAAAATTCCGTAAAATCCTGTATATATAATCCCATAAAATCCCGTATAATCCCGTAAAATCCTAGGAAGAGGCTAGGGTTTTAGCTTTCTTCCAGGATTTTGGATTCTAAAATCCTAGCTAAAAGAATTATATTTTTAACGTTAAGAGTCCGGCAGAATCCTGGGCAAAATCCGCTAAAATCCGCTAAAATCCTGGCCAAAATCCCGTAAAATCCGCTAAAATCCTGGGCTAAAATCCCGCAAAATCCTAGCTACCTGCAGGGTACAACTGTCAACAGATATAACTTGTGAGACTTTATATTCTAGTAATCATAACTGTATTATTAAAGCAAAAATATATTATTCGGATTTAATAGTAACCAGTTTTTTAAACATTTGATTTGATTTATGAAACATTTTCTCTAGATTATTCATACTTTTGAGTCAAGTTTTAACTAGGTTTTTGAACATAAACAGCTTTTCAAAAAACTTGATTTTAAAAACGTATAACTTTATATGATGCTATAGATATAATGTTTTTATACATATGTTGCTAAAGTCTAAACTAAAGTAGGTTTATTTTCCTGCACGACTAAATGGCAAAAAAGGCATATACAGTTTAGGCTAGAGTTTAAGAATAAGACTCGAAAGAATCAATAGATCATGCAAAGATTGCTGTACGTGAGAGTGTCAAACACCTTGGTACGAAATAGAATAAAACATGCAGGACGATAAAACTAGGAGCTTTCACTAAAAAGATGCCTACGTATATGTTACTAAATATGTTAATTGAATTATTAGCAGTTTAATTAATAATAAAAAGACTTGAGTTATATTTTTAACCGCATGTTGCTAAGTTGCTTCTATATACACAAACAAAACATTTCAAAATCTAATATTTCATTTATTTATTTTTATTAAACCGTTAGTGTGTCACAAATTCTTAGTACCACATGTTTTTAAATTATTTGCGATATCAACTAATCGAATACAATTAACACATTATAAACTGTATATAATAAACAACCTTCACACAGCAATAAAGAGACTAACAATAGTCAAACAACAATTTTATAAGAAATATTTTTTTTTGCCATACATATATGTTTGACGGTTTTAGTCTGTACGTGGTACCCACTATTATGTAGACTACTATATAGTCATGAATTAATTCAGGTATCGATCCTTAGAGTCTTAGACTACTCAACCTCAATAATAAAAAAAACAGTTTCTTAGCTTAGTTTATGCTTGAATAAAATTCCAGTCTTTTATGTATGCACTCACTTGCTGTGACTTGATGACTATAGCTATGACTGTGGTCTTTTTCAATTAAAAGATTTGAGTGTCCTTTTGACTCAGGTTTTGACTTAATTATCAGAGGACACACTCGCAGAGTATCAAACTTTCTGCGCTTGCTCACTGATAAACAAACAACTCTTCTCAACGTGGAAGTCACAAGAAATTCAATGCCAGGGTCAGATTCTCCCCTCACGAGTCGTGCAAAGCGCTTCACACATACAAATCTTTTTCTTTCACACACTTTCATTATGGATGGAGATCATACAATACACCTGCAAAACGTGCCTTTCACATGTTTGTCCAAACCGGCAAACAGTTGACGTTATCGTACAGGTATGAACATTGTACAGGACACAGGCTCAAACCCTTCTCGCGCTTCCACACACACTTTTTCCTTGAACAGTCAAGCAATCCTGAGGTGCTCCAGAACAAGAAAATCATGCGTACCATACAGACCCGCGTTTTGCTATCATGCTTAGAAAAATTCACTGTGACGCAGACCACGCTATTACTCACCTCTTCCGTACTTACATATTAAGTTGACTCGCTGCTCACACGATCAAGAATGCTGGGCACCAAAATTTGTCTCTCTTTTTTTCGAATGAAATGCGGCGACATCACGACAATGCTTCCGTTTCTACTTTACAGTTGTCCCAACCGTACAATATCTTCTCAGAACCGAAATCCAGCAAACGCCCCATTGCTTGCATTCACAAGACACGTATGCACCAGATCGCCTTCACGGCAGCCAACTGAAACACAGACAGAAGGAAAAGTCGAAAGACTCTGAAGGATTCACCCAGAAGAGATTGTCCTTGTCAAGTTGTCTCACTCGCCCACTGACTCAGTGTCTCATTTTCTCCCTTTCCATCTCTCTCTCTCTCTCTCTCTCTCACACACACACACACACACACACACACACGCACGCACGCACGCACGCACGCACGCACGCACAAATTCAATCTCAGTTTTTGACGGATTCGGTATCCCTTGCTCGTTCCACCGCACTCGAAAAGCACTAGGGGGGGCAGAGCTGGTGAACACACATTGAAAAAATTATCTTACGCGGCCCGACGATTCCACATGCACACCGAATGAAACTGTTCGACGCGCCACACCAGGACACAGCGTGACCCGCAAAGCAAGAGGAGAGGGACGGGGAAGAAGGGAGGAATCGAACAGAGAAAAGACAGAAAGAAAGCACAAAGAAGGGAAGAGGAGGAACACAGAAGAAACGAATCCTCGAAGAATGTATGCATACAATTCAGGAGCCAGCCCTGCCCCACCTGATGTTCACTTCATGGGGGGGAGACCGAGGAGCTCGCACAGTGCATTGCACTTGTGTGTCTTTCTGAAAGAGTCAATACCGTCTTCACGCAGGTTGGTTTTCCCGAACTTTCCTTTGATGGAGTGAATTGCCGGATCAGTCAACTCAAATCTCAACTCACTTCCCTTTGACCCCCCCCCGCACTTCAAAAGCACTGGAGGGGCCCCTTGGAGATCGACAAGGGCCTGCTGCCCAGAATCGTAGTTTCGAGTCAGAATGAGAGAGAAGTGGGAGAGTGCTTGGGGCACGTCATTAACATGCACTTTTCGGAGAAGCGTCTCACGCTGCTCTCCTAGATGCTGGAGCCGTGCTTTGAGTGCAGGGTGTCCTGTGAAATGCTCCTCTTTCTCTGGTACTGCTGCCTCTTCTTCCCCCTCTGACTCACACTCCTCATCCTCCCGAATATCCCCTAAATGCAAACCACCTGGCCTGCCTACAGTGGGAAGCTCCAGCTTGAAGGAGCCATCCGGCTGTACCTGAGCGTGCGCATGACAACGAATGCGCTCGAGCAAGTCCATTCCCTTCACCCACCCACTGTTGTCATTCCACTTTTCCCACTCCCCCAACAACTTCTCAACAAGAAGCTCGCGTGGTTCTCCTTTTCGCTCTGTGTCTCTGAAGGTGTAGATGGAGGGCTCCAGAAAGTCGACTGTGGGGATCTGCTGGTTGACGTCTGAGGTTCCCATGTTGATGTACTTGATGTTTGAGCTGAACTTCTGCGCAATCTTTCTCGCGTGCCTGAGGAGCTTGCAGTAGATGATGTGGAAGCCCACCTTCTTCTCCTCTTTTGTGATCACGTGCTTGGAATCCTCGGCAAGCATCATCTCACCCACGAAGGTCGGCCTTGAGGTTGCTGCATTCTTCAGTTCCCTGAAGAAGAAGACCACGCGCTGGCTTCCACTGCCAAAGTAAGTACGCCGGACGGCAAACCCGTCGGCATCCGGATGCAAGAAGCGATCCGGGCGGAAAGGAATGTTCGTCCACCCTGTGTCTTTGAAACCAGGGACAAAAATTCGGCGCTGCGGCATTCCCACCCACCCCAGACACCACTTGCCAACCGGCATCAGGGTGCTTTTGCCTCTGCAGGATGTCTCTACTCTGCGTCTCCGGGTCGACCTGCCGCTCAATTCGATGAACGGACTGAAGGCCCACGACCGAAGTCCGGCCAGTGACCGTGCCCGAGCTGATCGCAGACATCCATGTGGACATTGCAAACTTTTGCTTCAGCTTTTCAGGCTCCATGTAGGCGCCTTGGCACCCGGCATCCTTGGCAGCGTCTGCCATCTTCTCCAGGATGGAGAAGTCCTGCACCGCCTTAAGCCCTACCATCGCGGGAGGGCGACGAAAGACAGGCGCTCACCGAACCCCACACACATCTGCTTCACTGCTGCAACGAGGTCGTCATGCAGATGCTTTGCCTCGCTCGGTCGGCCGTCGGAAAAGAAGACAACCGTCACAGGGTAGCTCCCACCCAAAACCCGGTCCTTTTGAAGGAGGTGTCCTGCCCTCCAAATACCTGCATACACCCAGAGGTCCATGTGGTGGGGAGGAACAAATGAATACAAATGCAGGCACATGAAGCTCAATTCCCTACTGAGTGCAATACAATAAGAATGTGTCGCTCAGAATTCTTCCAACAATACGCTCTCCTGAACTTGCAAGTCGAACATGCGGAGGCAGGCAAATCGCAGAGCAACAAGCTGCGTGAAATCTTGATGGGAACAGAAAGAGAGCGATCGGAGTCCTGCATGCAGTCGGGATTCACGACGTTGCAACCGCAAAATGACCTGGCAGGTACATCCCATGGCTCTGGACCTTCAGGTTCCTGTACGCATCCACGACCCTGTTGATGAGCAGGGGGTCCTGCGGCTGGCGCTCAAAAACCACTTGAGCGTAGCTTCGCAACTGATAATGCAGTTCCTGCGCGCTTTGGGGTGGCACAACGCCCTTTGGTGCGGAGAATGTGATCATAGAGAAGACGTCAGTATCCTGGCGGGTTCCTTGGCAGATTCTCTCCGCAATGAAGTCTGTTGCGATCGCGCGAAACCCTCGCTCCCACCTGGTCTTGGCGTCACTCACGTCGCACGCGTTCATCGAAGCACTCGAGTCAATCACGAAAATTGTGTGCGCAGTCGCTCTCTCTGGATAGACGGATAGATGACGAGAGCGGCGCATGTGTGCATCGCTGGTAGGAGGGTCAATGTAGATGGGCGACAAAGGAGGCAGCACCACGTACGTCGTGACAACCGAACCATCCTTCCTCTCCGTCACAACCACCTGGCCCTCAAAAATGTGCTTGAATCGATCACAGCGCAAATCCCTGAAGAAAGTCTGATGCACCTTTTTACCCTTCTCTATGACCTGCTCCACAGAAGTCTCTGCTATTTGTCTTTGGAACAATCTAAGCTTTGCGTGCTCGGACTTGAGGCGACCTTCAGAAGAAGAATTTGCTGTGGAAAACATTCTGCGAGTGACGGAAAATCACCTGTTGGAACAGCAGCAGTAGTCAAAGCCGCGATACCTGAACTCGATAGGTCTGCCCCTTTCTACTCAGTGAGTGCGCTGCAGGGGAGACAGCATCTCGTCCATCCAGCCTGACTGAGTCTTTTTGTGAGATTACGTAAGAAGGGAGGAGAGTGTCGGGAGTCTTCAGTCAATCTGATGTGTGAACGAACGAGCTCGGACCTTCTTGCATGCACCTGCCGTCTCCTCGATCGAGCTCTCCGAGTTATATAGCCGTCCCTGCCCGGCCGGTTGGTTCGAAATATTATATTCATATCTGATGCACTCCGTGCTAATGGCCCAGAAAGCGAAATAACCCCCCCCATGGCTTTAATTTGGCGAGGTTACCCAGCCTGCTCACGAAATAAACTGTTTTGCAAATCGGAGAAGTTTGTTAAGTACCCCGGCCCTCAGCGTTTCCATATAGATCACATTAATTTTGCGCACAAAACCATACAAAACCCTCAATCATCATTTTGTGTGCAGCGAAGCCTCACCATGCCATTACAGCTTTTCTACCAAATCTTTTTGTCGACGTTATACGTCCGATTTCCATTAATTTTTTCGCGGTGTGACAGAGACAATTTTTATTAACTGCCCTTAACTGCCCTCTCAGCTTTGTTTAATTTCCGGGTCAAAACAGGTAAAAAACTACCACTTCTTTACATTTTCATGCGTTAAAAAATAAAATAAAAGTCGTATTATACAAAAATATTCTATATAATTTAATGTGACATTACATAAATTCAGTGCACTCACATTTAAATACAGTAAACATAGTGGCTTTAAAACACAAGTATCATGCAAGAAAGTGTATTTCTTAGTATTTATTGCTTTTCATATTGAAACATCAAAGGGAAAGGTATGATATCTACAATGAGCCTTGCCAGGAGGTGATAGAGCAGCATGGGAAGGCAATGCGGTTCCTAACGTACTGGACTGTTGAGTTCAGTATCAACCTGGTTCGATCACAGTTCGACGGCAAACATGCATTTGCGTTACATGCCAAGAGAAACGCTGAACCATCTATCCAAAGACGATCAGAGGAGCTTCAGGTGTCCAGAAATGCTGGAGACCTCCGCCTCAGGACCTGCTCAGACAAGCACAGAGAGGAATGGGCAGAGTCGTAGACGAACGACTGCTTTGCAGAACGATGCACAGTACAAAGCCGGATGAAGCGCTAAGGGGAGTTTGAGGCGGGACCCGCGGCGAAGTGGAAGGGCGACAGGGAAAGAAGACAGGGCCGAAATAAACAGGAGCGGGGCTGTGTACAGAGAGAGATGAGGGAAGGATTGCACCGAGAGAGAAAAAACTGTATCTAGAAGTTCAGGGTGATGCGGTCATCTCAGAGTTTCCCGAAGAAGACCGGAAGGAAACGACGAAGCAAGAAGACCAGAAAGATGCTGCGGATTCAGGAAGAGTGCATGCAGGGGAGGAGACGGGACGGAAGGAGACGGAAAAATTGACTGGGGAGGACAGCGATGTTTGTGCAGGAAATCGACTCAAAATGCTCAGGCGAAGCCCAATCGAAATGCATTATCGCTCTGGTTGTGCGACGATCTTTCACGCTCTTTCAATATCTTTTTCATATCCGTCTCTCTCTTCATCTTTTCTCACGCCCGTGTATGTGCGTCTTTGCGTGTGAGCGTGCGGGTGCGTGTGTGTATGTGTATGTGTGTGTGTGTGTGTGTGTGTGTGTTTGTGGTGAGTGAGTGAGTGAGTGAGTGAGTGAATGAGTGAGTGAGCGAGCGAGTGAGTGAGTGAGCGAGTAAGTGAGCGAGTGTGAGTAAGTAAGTGAGTGAGTGAGTGAGTGAGTGTGTGAATGAATGTGAATGTGAGTATGCATTGTGTGTGTGTGTGTGTGTGTGTGTGTGTAGTGCGTGAGTGAGTGAGTCAGTGGGTGAGTAAGTGTGTGAATGAATGTGAATGTAAGTGTGTGTGTGTGTGAGAGAGAGAGAGAGAAAGAGCGAGACAGAGGCAGACATGAACTGACCCGGTCCAATTGCCAGAACTGTGTAACTCCCTGGATCCACTTGCGTTCTCCCCTGGACACGGAGGGTGTAGCACGTAAAGAAAAGAAGAGAGCGATAGGTTGGAATGACAAGTGTGCGTGTTTTCGTGGGGGGAAGTCCGATTTTGGATTGTTCAGTCTCTCTCTCCTGTCCATTGTTTTTCTTCCCCTTTCCCTTCCTGTATTCCCACCATTCTCCAGAAGCGACTGCTCTGAAAGCCAGTTTGTCTGCATTCCCCTTTCTTTTTCTTTTCGTCTCCCTTTTCGTGTTCTCTTTGCGTCAGTCTCCGCTGGATGTTTCTCGTCTCACTGATCTTCCGGGGCTTGCGGCTTCCCAGGGACGGACAAACATGTAGATGTAAAAAACGGTCTCCGACCGAAGGGACGTGCAGAAAGATTCAGGTAAATTGTGAGACACAGACAGAAACAAATATGGATTAAGGAGAAGAGAAAGAACCAAGGGGGGATCGAAGGAAGGAAGGAAGGAAGAAAGGAAGGAAGGAAGGAAGGAAGGAAGGAAAGAGAAAGAAGGAAAGACGGGAAAAAAGGAAAGAACGACGAAAGGAAAAAAGCTGCCAAAAACACAGGCTCACCGCATCAGCGACGACACTGCAGTCAGAACAAAAACAGAAGAGACAGAAATAATTCCTCAAAAGAACACAAGACTGCCAAAGCCTTCTATCAGTGGTCAGTCGAAAAGACAGACATAGAGACAAAAAGCAAGCAGACAGGCAGGCAGGCAGGCAGGCAGGCAGGCAGGCAGTCAAGCATCGTCACAATGAAATTCAGTCTCTCAGAGACCCATCAAAAGAAGGAGACGGCGGCCAAACGCGCATGGAAGACCAAGACGATAGATGCACTCATGCACGGTAATTCGTGCACAAGACTCCTCCCTCTCTTTGGAGACCAAAAATGCAGCCGTGTAATGAAAAGTTGACATCCAGCCGGATGATCGATCGGGGGGGCAAAGAGAGGGAAAACATTGAAAGACCCAGTCCATTCTCTTTGCTTCGATCTGCCTCTTCTTTCCTACACCTAGAAAAAAGAGTAGACGGACTGTGTGAGTAATCCAACGGCCGCTGCGGTCTCCGTGAGTCTGAACATTTCGCCTTCGTCTGCACACTTGAGGACCACCTTGGCCTGTCCCGTTCGCTCCCATGTGCGCAGGTGCTTCAGCCAGTCGCCCCGTCTGGCAGACACAGACGGACGGAGGGCCTTCTTGTACGCACCAAGGGTCGCGTGTCCACACTGAGCAGCGATCTTTCCCTTGCCCATTTGCAGGTCTGCGCACAAGCACCCACTCACTCTCTTTCTCTCATTCACACACAGGAACACGCATACAACATTAGAAGACATCTTCCTTGCCCATCTGAAAAAACAGATAAGGCAGATGGATCCTGAACCACATCAAGAACAAAAGCCACGAAATACTTTTCAGAAATCTGGACGTCTTCAGTCGTATAAGTTGCACCTGTGAGCGAATCCTTGTGTCTTTACTTTTCCTGTGTCACGAAGAATCAGTCTCTCTCTCTCTCTCTCTCTCTCTGTGTGTGTGTGTGTGTGTGTGTGTGTGCGCGCGCGCGCGTGCGCGCGTGCGTGTGTGTGATGCGCTTCTCTCCCCAATTTTCCAATCACTCTGTCTCCCGAACCACTTCGCGCACTCGGTCTGCCTGGGCAGTGCGAGATCCATTCATTCACACATCTTTCCACCTCTGACTTCATTCCCGGCACAAAAAAGGCTGAAAAGGGGCAGGGGGAAGAGAATACTACTCGATTACCACTCCGTTAATGTTCCTGCCCGTCCACTTGCCCTTGTCATTTTTTGTCGCCCTCCCAAGCATCCACTGACCAGAGCGCACAATCAAGACCATCTTGCACCTCACATCCCCTTCATCATCAGACTCATCCTCCTCTTCTGAACTTGAGTTCTCCAGAAGTTTCTCTCCCTCTTTTGCCTTCCGCTTCTCCTTTCCTCCTGCATCTTCAGTTTTCTCCTTTGAACTTGAGGCGGAAGCCTTGTGAGACGAGAGAAATGGCTTGACACCGAGGCGCTTCATCGACTTGCCAAACGCCCGAGAAATCATGTTGCCAAAAAGGAAATCAAACAAAAGGGCGAGCCCGAACGCGACAACGAGAGTCAACATCTCTTTAAACTTTGTTGATCCGAAATACAAAAGCGTGGCAGAACCGGGATTGTCCCCTTTATACCGGTAGGGTATCGTGGAGGCCCAGAAAACGGAGACGGGCCGTCTCCGTCAAGAACGAGACAGGAGTTTCAGGGATACGTATTGAAGAAAGAAAACTTTTCGTCGTGACACGCAAACAGTGGAGGTCTGATCAACTTCACTTCTTCTGTGTCACCTGTCACGCCTCGATCTTTATTAATAGTACAGCAGCGATGCGAAGATCGAGATCGATCGCCTACCAACGATCGCCTACCGATCGAATTTCGTCGAATCCACCGCGGCGCCATTGCATGAACTTCGCGCTCTCGCTATGCTCTCGCTGCATGTGCGCGAGCGGTGTCATGCAGATGCACAAAAATAGCGCGCGGCCGCGGGTGCACGAAAATCTGGATCCACTTGGCGGCAGACTCCAAGAGATCGAGGTATCCTGATCGAGCTTGAGGATTTTCGGAGCCATTTTCCTGAGGTGACTGTGTCAAAAACTAACATACGTGCAGTTCAACGACAGTCACATAGTTGAACAGATGTACAAAGGAACGGAAGGGAGAAGTGCGTGTGAGGAAAATCCTTTAGTCAGCCCTCTGGAATTCTTCCTCTTGAGAGGCAGCCACCAGGCTTTGTATCGAGACGGCGCGTGTTCTCCAGCTGTTGAATTTCAGTTTGGTCTCTCTGTGACGAACTTCCGTGCACTTGTCTGAGACCTTTCAGGTCCTCTGTAGCTCCATAGTTCCGCATCTGACTAGACCCTTCGATGAGTGCCCTGCCCGAGCGAGAGGCCCTCCATGACCCCGGGAGGGCTCCAACGAGTGCGCCTGACCGACAGTGCCTCAACTGTGCTGCACACAACAGACAAGGGAAGGTTTCCTATATGGGTCAGTCAGCATGAGGTATCGGGCGTTCGTCGATCAGATCACAGTCACAAAGTGCGTCCGTGCGTCTGCTGATCAATCAGGTCTGCTCCATATCTCAAGGGGTTCCTGACTGTTTCGCTCCCTGTCCTCTCCGTGTGACTCTTTGAATCCAAGAATATCTGAGGAGTAAAATCGCACCCTTGTCCATCATTCTGTTTTCCTCTGACCTCTCTTGCTTGCATACACTGGCATCTTTATTTCCTCCTCGTTTGTGTCCCTCGCTGCCTGCTTCTCTGCTTGCAGGAGTCCCGTGCGGATGTCCAACTTTGTGTGAGTCTGCATACTGCCTTGTACGTCTCTTGCAACCGTCTACGCGTGCCTGCTTTTCATTTCTGCCCATGGTAGCCTTTGTGGCCCTAGAGTGTGAGCCAAGGTTGCGTCATCTCTCCCCCCTTGCTCTCTTGGTCTGAAAAAGAGAAGCGTTTTCCATCCTCTGTGGAATTCAAACCTCCTCTGCTTTTACTCTTCCGTTGCTCCTTCTTTCTTCAATTCTTCTTTTTTTCCTTCCTCTGTCGCTCGCTTCTTCAACCTGCCTTCCTACTTCGTTCCTACTTTCCGTCCTTTCGTTTCATTTTCTTCCCTTTTTTTTGCTCCTTCCTTCGTTGGTCCCTTTGTATCTTCCTCCTTCTCCTCCTCGTTCGAACATAGAAAGCCAAAAAGAAACAAAAAAAGGGAGAATTGATGCAAGAAAGGAAGGCCAGAGAGCAAGAAGGAAACAAAAGAAAGACGGAAAGAGAGACAGACAGACAGACAGACAGACAGAAAGAAAGAAAGAAAGAAAGAAAGAAAGGAAGGAAGGAAAGAAGGCAAGAAAGAAAGAAAGGAAAGAAGGCAAGAAAGAAGGAATGAAGGAAAAGAGGGGGGGGAAAAAAACGAAAAAAGGAAGGAAGGGAGGGAAGGAAGTAAGTAAGTAAGTAAGGAAGGACGGAAGGAAGGAAAAAATGAAGGAACAAAGGAAAGGAAGAAAGAAAAAAAATTTTTTTTTCTTCCTTTTGTTTTTTCTCTCTGCTTTCTTCTCGTCTTCTCTTATCTGTTCCTTTCTTCTCCTTCCCTTTGTTTTCTTCTTTGTTTCGTTTGTTCCTTCTTTCCTTTATTGCTTGTGTCTGTCTGTCTGCCTGCCTGTTGGTCTGACATTGGAAGAGAAGAGGAAAGAAAGGACGATATGGTCTGTCTGAAATTGTTAATTCACGTCTTTTTGTCTGTTATCGTCATGGATAAAAGGAGGGTCAGAAACCATATAGTCTGTCTGAAAAGAAAAGAAAGAAAAAAGAAAGAACAATACAGCCTGTCTGTCTGTGAGTCTGTCTCCCCATTCTTCCTTGCGGGTGTCCTTTCTTTCTTGCTGGCTGTCTTTCCTTTTTTCGCTTTCTTGTCTCTCCCATTCTTTCCGCCCGTCTGTCTCCCTGCCTGCCTGCCTCCCTCATTTACTCTTTTCATCCCACTTCACTTTTTTCCTGTTCCTCTTTCGTCTTCTTCCCCGCTTGGGGATACTCGCTCATCTCAAGCTGCATGTCTGTTTCTGGCCCGTCAGTCTTCGCTCTCTGCCCCGCTGCAATGTGATTGCTTCTCCCTGCTTCATTCTTGTTTCTACGACTTTCTCTGGTGCCTGCCCTCTTTCTTCCCTTTAATTTAATTGTTGCATGCAGGCCGGGAATGTGCGATGAAGATGGCCACGGGAGGGAAGTGCAGGGCCTGCGGGGAGCTGTTCACATCCCTCAGACGAACTCTGGGCAGCAGCCATTGATGATCGATCATGCACTCACTCACTTACTCACCGGCCATGTGCACATGGACTCATGGTCTTGTCTGACTCGAATTCATTCTACTTGCTTTGTGCGCATTTACAGCTCCTCTTCTCTTTTTCCGGCTTTCCTCCCCTCTCTTCTTCTTTGTTTCTGAACTCACTCGAGGAGAATCGAATTGAAGAGTCGCGGGATCTACTCGGCCCGCCTCGTGCACTCCGTAATTAATGGAGTACTGCATGTTAATTGTTTTCTTTGACACCAATGCCATCTCTGTACAGCATTTGTTCACAAAAGAAATGGTTGGGGTTCGCGGACCACAGAGACGGGCGGGGGCCGAGGGTCTCGTGCTGCACGCGAATGTGCGAATTCAAGGGACGAGGAAGGAAGCACTGAACGGGATCGACAGGGGAATGTCAATAGAAAGAAATGCGGGTCTTGTACTGCAATCACACATGCATTCCGAGTAGGTCGTATGACTTATTTATTTCAACGGGCGGTGGTCACTCTTGGAGAGTCACTAGAGAACACACCCGAAAAAATGTGATGGTAATTTTTCTGACTGATGTGGTTGGACGGCGTGATGATAATGAGAAGCGTCAAGCATCCCCGGCGATTGTGTGAAGGAGGCACAGACGTCTTACAGACACCTACACACACAGATCCACACACACACACACACACACACACACACAGAGGGGGGGGNGGGGGGGGGGGGGGATAAAGCTCAACACTCGGGGACAGAGAAAGGAAAGAGGAGAAAGAAGCTAGGAAATAAGTAGAGAAAGAACGTACTGTAACAAGAAGTGATGTTTTAATCATATTTACTATAGCTCAGAAACTTATAGTACACGTCAGAAACAGCACACTTCTAAAATAACTTAATGTTTGAAATCTATAGCTAAATCTATAGATTACAAATCTTTTGAATCTCTTTCAGCGTGTATTATTAAAAAAATAGTATAATATATTTATTCTATAGTAGTCTCATTGAACTATAAAGGAAAACTCAATATTGATTGATTAATATAGATTGATACAATTCATAGTTGTGTCAGATCGATTATCCCGTGGCCGGCACGCATCAAACTCTGCTTGGCCTGGGTCCGGCGGCGTTATGGACCGCAATGCATGTGAATATATGGATGATAAATTCTATGAAAGCATGTCAATCTCTCATCGATTAGCCTGCTCCGATGGTTGAAAACCGTTGAGGGGAGATCGTTCCTTGTCTTTCCTAGCTGTGTGACAGACTTTCTATATAGAATCTTATGCTTCCAGTTCATCACTTATTCAACATGTGTAGTTGAAGGTAAAATCTCATCATCACTATTATACGCGATAAGTGATAAGTGATTTATTGGTACCCTAGGACACTGTCTGTGACTGTCAGCGTTTAAACCCTCCTGATATTCCAGTATGTCTTAAAATGGTTTTTTCAATGCTGGCCGCGCCTGCGGCGCGGTTCTTTCAAGACTGTTTGCGCCTTCCACAAAAAATTTTAAGTATATTTTATTTTGGCCGCGCCTTCAGCGCGCTACCTTCAAGTTAAGCCGCGCTTGCGGTGCAGATGTTTCAAGTCTGGCCACGCCTACTGTGATGTATATGCTGGACGCGGCGTGAGCGTGAGCGAGCGCCCCGCCTCTTTGCATAGATCGTGAGATTGAGCTGGCCCGTGCGTGCGTCTTTCTGGGGCCGTGATTGAAGTGAGCGCGCGCGTCGTTACATGCGATTTAGCCACACAAATCAACAGTCGCGTGTCGATTAAGTCAGACTGACAGCCTGCATGACAGCAAGACGGTGGAAAGACGAACGACGATGGTCTTTCCAACTGATAAACCTTTATACTGCCTATACTACATTCATGCAACAAGTGCTAGCAGAGCCTTGTTCTGACCAAAGGAACAAAAATGGCGTCGTTCGTTGATTGAGGCTTCGTTCAGTTGAATGAACCTCAGCACTTATGGTTGTCGGAGCATCAGCACGCAGTCTCGTTATACAGTTGTTCGCGACCAGTTAGGAGCCAGAGATTAGTAGAGAACCCTGTGATAGAAACAGTAGGATGTAGTAAGAATGGAGTCACCTTTTGACAGAGCCGAGAAAGTGTTTGCGCTTGGAGGGAAGATCGAGCCTAGGATCGAGCGTCTCCATCATCAGACACTCAAGTACACTCGAGAAGAGCCGTGCAGACTTCGATGGGGTGATTGCGGAGGTGTGTCGACTTGCTCTCACCTTCCATCTGATGATTCACAAAAACTTCATCGAAATGAAGGAGATCAGCATACAGGATGAGGCGGCAACTTCACATGACAGCGCAAGGAGGAAGAAGAAATGCAGGCGAGGCCGTCGTCTCTCATACAAAGCATGGTCCGACATCGAGTTCGAGAAGAACCGTCGGACTATGATAAAGCAGCAGAAGCAGATAACGACTTCAAGATAGGAAGCATCAGAGAGTAAAGCTATTTTAGTTACTGTAGCTTCTCCATGGAGGAAAGATAAGTTGACCGCCCAAGGAATTGTGAGAGGAGAGATGGAGAGAGACAGGAAAGATGGTGAGATCCCTCCTGAAGTGCCCACTGCCCACATTAAGCAGATGGACGCAAAGTACAGTATGCCTACCAGTGGCCTGATCAGGAAGAGAGAGGTGTTGACAGAAGAAGAGATGGAGGAGGGGAGGGGCATGTGTGAATCTACTGCTAGATCTACTGTTACTGTAACCTGCTACCGGCTAAAAAAGGCCGGTAGTAACTCCTAACCGTACTGTGTAATCTAAATTTAAATTAATATTCGAAACTATGATTTAATGCATGATTCCCTAGATGATTCAATCAATTTCCATGTATGCTTCCAACTTGGATAGGAAAACAATGGGTTAAGCAACTCTGCATGCTGACTTAGAGAAGGCGCAGGACCTGGTGGGAAAAAACATAAGAATTTTGAGCCGGGCTGCTAGGATTGTCAAACTGACTCAAACAAACAGCAAACAATCCAGGAACCCCAAGACTCCGAGTTAATTTCCGACTTAAGGTCTAGGCGTCGGCTAAAGAAAAAAAAAAAAAGAAAAAAAAATAAGTGATCTGAGGAGATCTTTTTTTTTTTTTTTTTTTTTTA
>JAHBMJ010002762.1:0-15872 GCA_018398765.1 Chromera velia
ATCTTTTGTTTTAAAAGAATCACGTTTTAAAGAATATTTATTAAATTTAAAAGCTTATAAACAACGATTAAATACAATAGAACACCCTGTGTTATTCCTATATTTCAACGTCCGAAATGATGTTAAAGTCCGGTAGGTTTCATTATGTCATTTCTCTCTCTGTCTGTCCTTCTGTCTTTGCATCTGTGCGTTCTCCTCTTTTAAATTTGCTTTTATATGAAGAGAGAAAGCTCCTCGTTTTACTAACTAGTTGTACATAATACAACCCAATGGAATTAGAACAGAACTCTGTCTCTCTGATAAAAGATAAACAAAGTAACACAAGGAGAACTGAGTATGAATATACTTTTTGACGTCCTCTCCGTATCTCCAATAACATCTGTTTGTGTTTTCATGGGTCTGTGTATGCAGGATTTGATCAATGATTTTCAGCTTGTAAACGCCTGACAAGCCAAACAGAGAAGAGGGAGAAAAGGAAAGAGAAGACGCAGCGGGGTCAAAACAAACCGGGGAGCTTCACGGGAAGAGGGCGAGGGGAACTTCATTCAAGACAGCAGACTTCTCTTACGATCTTCTACCTAAACTTTCATAGCCATCAGTCGTGGAGAAACAATCAGCCAGTCAGCGTCTCAGCAGACTAAGACTGAGTCAGCCAGTAGCCTACCACATAAAGGATGTCCACGCAAGAAAAGATCGTAGACTACGACTTTTCTGACGGGGAAGAAGAAGTCAGTGTCCCGTTGCCGAGCTGGAATTGTTCTGCGGACGGCTGCCCCTTCGCGTTTGGTTGCTTGATTGATGCCATACATACTCTACGTGAAATTCTGAGATCGTAGCCTTGTCTTAGTCCCCTCCCCTCATCCCCTCTCTCTCTCTGTATTAAATATACATACATACACACACATGTGTGTGTGTGTGTGTGTACTATATGTGTGTGTATATAGACAAGTATGAGTATACGTAGGGAGTATGTCTGTGTTCCCTTCCTCTTTCCTTCCTGCCCTCCTTCTATTTTCATACCTCTTCTCCTTCCTCTACTCTGTTCGCCTCTCCTCATCATATCTACTTTGTTTCTTGTGGTGAACTAGGTAGTGAATGTGTGTGTGTGTGCAGGTGCGAGACGGGAGGACAAAGGACAAAATCGTAAGCAAGAAAGAAACAATGAATGAAAAAACAAACAAACAAATGAATGAATGGACGAACGAACGAAAGAAAGGCGAAGAAAGGCAGACAGACAGACAGACAGACAGATAAACAAATAGACAGAAAGAATGAAAGAAAGAAAGAAAGCGACAACAAATAAAACAAAGTGACAACAAATCAAAAAGAGAGAGAGAGTCCATGTTGACCCTTACAGAAAGCAGTCCCATTAATTCTTCGATCCAAGAGCCCTCAGCATCTTTCTCTGCAGAAGGCACCGGTGCCGCTGTTGTACGTCTGTAAGAGCAGCATACAGCAAGGCTTACCATGTGCATATACAAAGATGTAAAGATGAGTACATGATTTCTTTCAACACTCAGGTCAGAAACCTAGTGATGCATGTCTTCTCTGCCTTATGTCTACATATGTTTACCCCTTTTCTCAATCTGTTCTGCAGGACAAGCATGGCAGTCCCTGTACCTCCTGTCTGGGACTTTACCCAGATATGGAACTTCCTCCAGTTCCTCCAACAAGCTCTAGACAGGGTAGAGAAAAAAGTAGGTTATGAAGTTAGGTTACAGGTTAGTGGCCCTCCAGTTATGATAACCAGTCATAATCGGCAGTTAACGGGGTCAACCGGTAATAGCTGATAAAAATGATATTGTAGGTAGAAACAACTTCAAACAAGCAAAACATTACTGAAAATATAATAAAACGGTTGCAAAACTTAGTTATGACAACTGAAAAGGAATAAAAAATCATGTGTTTCTTAGTGCATAGACTATAAACACCTAGACAAACACAATCAAACAAGTGGTTATATAATTCAATAATATGAATTAAAAATGTTTTTCATTATGTTTTGGTCGTTTTTCATTCGTTTTCTATATGTCACACCTGTAAAAATCACGTTTTTACAGTAAAAAGTTTTAAATTTAGTAAAATTTAGTGAAGAAACGACCTCTAGACATAAAAAAGCTATATAACTGATAGGTTAACCGAACCAAAACGTTTTTTGACGGCAAAGTCAGTTGAGTTCGGTTAATAACCTATTTCTTATCCCTGGCTCTGGAGGTGTTCACGTGCGTGGTTATGGCTTTGCAGGCCTGTCGGGCTTGTTGCTGCGGGGGGGAGAGCCCGGAAGAGGAGATGGAGAGGAGGAAGGAGGCCCTATAAGTCATTTAAGAGAGAGGGAAAGTTCCAGGTCTCTCTTAGTCAGCCGATCTTTGCATGCTACTGTACATGCAGCTGCATGTCTACCGTTCATTTATCTGTAGGCTGGGAGTCGATCCAATAATATGTTGAAGGACAGGATAAAAGGAAGGTGGGGTAATAAATTAATGATATGTGTATCCACAGATATCGATGGTCCAACGATGGACAATGGACATTGGAGATAAAAGAAAAGGCCTAAAAAAGGGTTTGTATCTGTATTATTATCAATTTATTGACTTGCAAGCAGTAAGTTTCAATCGTAATCATTTTATAGTCTAAATCTGTATTTTATATAACTTTTGTGCTATCAGCCAGCCTATAGGTTTAATATATTAATATCGTTATGCATTGCCTCGTTAGTTGATGTACTTATGAATTTTAAATGAGTACGATCATGCTTATAGAACAAAGCTAGGGCGACAAAAGTATTGTATATTTTTTTATGGAGTTCAAAACTTGGCAAAGATTTGTTTTTCAAGATGACATGCACTACATCAATTAAGCGGGCTAGAACAGATAAGAATAGAAGTAGATAGAGCATAGAGTATTATTTTAAAGTAATTGGCTTCATACGTTCTCAATTAGTAGAGCTAGATTGAAGTACAAATTTATGTTTTATTTTTTATAGGCTTGGTCGATCGGTCCCCTTTTCTGCACGCACTGCACCCTTTCTCACTCCCCTCATCTGTCCCCTCCCCCCAAGGCATGTCAGCACACCCATCCAACGTGTGTCATTTTTCCCCCCACTGCACTTCGAGCCTTCAGAAACCTCCTCCCTTCTCCCCTATCGGACAGTCTCTAAGACTGCCCACCTTCTCGAGTCTGCGGACGATTCGACTCTGCTGGACTTTGGGTGCCCCCACCCTGGATAGGCTGGCTCCTTTTTGCCGCGGTCTACCTCTTTTCTCCACACGCAGGCTGGTGTGCCTGTGCCGCACCTCGCCCGTTCCCCCCTTGCACTGGCTGGTTCGCTCTTACACCTTGCCTCTCCCACCCCTGCACTGGATGGTATGCCTGTGCTGCATGTTGCCTGTCCACCCGATTTTCAGGTCTCTCCACCCTGTCAGCTCTCTGCCCTCCCCCCCGCGTTCTGTCTTTTCGTCCTTCCCAGGGGGCTGACTGTTGTTGGCGGGGACCTGAGGGTAACACTGTTGGGGAGACGTTTTGACATGGCGGTTGTTGCGGGAGGGTTTTGCGTTTCTAGGGCGGTTCGGATTCGAGTTGGAAGTGGCTGATGGAGGTCCCAAGTTAGACGCGGTGTCCTCAATACTAGAAGATGCCTCCGATATCTGCTGTCCAATCATGTTGGCCACCTCGATCTCGATTTTCTTCATCAAATTTAGGATCTGCATACATGAGAAGGCAGGGAGGTTGCAGGATCTGACAGGCTCAAACTGCCGGTCTGCAGTGATTTCTTTCATAGCTAGGCTTTCTGACTGTTGGCATTTCAGACTAGACATAGCAGGTAGGCATGTCTCTTCGAAGCAATATGGACTGCTGAGGCTTGTAACCACTTTAATTTTTGATGTGTGCTCACCTATATGGACGTTGGAAGATCTACCAGGTCTGTATTCATGGCAGATAGAATGAAGTCTCCCAAACAGGAGCTCGTAGCAAGACTGGGGGGCATCTCTTTGAGAAGCGATTGTGTGGCGTCGCTCCTCCCGAGCTCCTTCAGCATCTTTGAGATGATCACCTGCTGGCCCTCTGCATAGTCTACAAACTCCAGCTGCAAATTCAGGAGAAGAGAGGAGTGGAGAGGAGAGGAGAGATGATTGAGTTTCGGCAACATAGTGAGAAAAAGAGGAGGAGGAGGAACGACGAGGCGACAGAAAAAGAGGAGGTGTGGGTGAGGTAGGAGTGGGAGTTTAGTAATAATAGGGTCAGGTTCGTTTCGAGAGACTGTGGCTTATTGAGAGAGAAACTGCGGGTTATTTATATCAAAGAATAATTCTTTCCATTTTTTGAGCTAGATCGTGTCATTAGACAAGCTGAACGATCAACAACAAACCGCTCATACACAATCAATCCAACATACTGACCATTTCAGTAGACTCCTGCCCGAGTGCCTCTTGCTTCCTCTTTAGGAAGAAGAGGTTAAATGCATCTTCGGTCAGTTCTCTTCCAAACAGACGGAGCACGCAGAAGAGCAAAGGAATGTCGGAGTTGACCCTCTTCAACTTATTGGAGAGACTCATACCAGAGCCTGTCAGTCTGTCTTTAATTCTTGTGAGCTCTGCCAGAGCATCGTCTGACAGTGCGACCTTCCTCAGATGCTTGCAAGCCTCGGGTGGAGTCATCCTCGCCTCACCTGCAAAAGCATACACACACACATACACACACACACACACACACACACACACACATACATACACACACATACATATACAGACGCAGATACATACACATGTATAGAGAGAGAGAGAGACTCGATCAAGCTCCGATAGCTGACAATAGAAGTGACGCAACAGTCCACTCCTTGAGTCAGGCAGTCCCAAGCAATCTAACGATCTAAGTTGAACAAGTGCTCAAGAATGTGATCCATTCTTAATCACTGCACTGACCAATGAATTCTGTCCAAGAAGAGCAGCCACTGTAGGATATGACTGATTTGGTGTCAACGATATATGACATGAGCCTCAGGGTGTCCTTTTCAATCTGCAGACATCAGGGATAGTATTGCAGATGCTGTATATCCAAGTACACACATTCGCCGGCTTGACAGTGTACAAACAAACATGTCTCCGTCAGGAAGAAAAGATCGATGGGCCAAAAGACTGAGTGACTGAGGAAAGCAGAGAAGCCAGAAGGAACTTAAGGTGTTTGGTTTTTATTGAGTGGGACCCAGCTGGACAGTTGCATGGTCTAATGGCGGAGAGAGAACAATCTCACAGACTGTGTTGGAAAAATAATTGACTGACCTTGATATTTGATGGCTTTAGGTCAATAAAAGTACAGTCCTTTGTGTCATGCATGTACGAGACTCCCCACAATAGAAGCGTTGCGATACGTGCAGCTTCTACAGGCTTCAACAGTCTGTCCCAAACCCCCAGACCCCACTTCTCCCCCCCTTTCTCTACAAAGCTCGCCGACAGTGCATTGAAAGCAATAATTATAATTGCAATAATTGCAAATAATTAGGAGCAATAATTCATTACAAGCTCTTAGCTCATTGCAATTTATTGCAATAATTGTATACAATTTCAAAATTGAGAGTCTGAGGTGTTTTATTGGGCTCAAAACTAGTAAAAAACAAGGCCAAACGCGTGTTATAAGGCGCCAAAGCGATCAAGCATACGCGCAGTGCAAAGTGGGCGCGGTGTGCACGCAGTGCGACTGCTTTGCACGCAATTAAGCCGCGTAAACCAACGAAACACGCGTACGTGTATGTACAATACTGTTACATGTATGTATTTATGGAAACGGCTTGGTCTTCTGTTGTTGTCTGTTGTTTAGCAGCTTCAGCCGACTAAGTAAAGCAAAGGAGCAGCCGACTAAGTAAGTTTTTACTGCTTATACGTACAGTTGTGGAATTTTCATGTTATGAACCATACATGAAAGTGTGTTCATATTCTTCATCATTTATATTGAATTCTAAGTTTATATTTTCTATGTTAAAAAATAAAAATAGTTATTGTTGAATATATTACAGGTATTAATACCAAGTAATAACTTAGTAAATTTATTTAAATAAGTTGTATAACTTAGTATAACTCCTTTTAAAGATTTTAAATTCATTTATATAAGTATTAAAATACTGTACATCATATTGAATATGCATTAAAAAACATAAAAATGTTATTAATAGTCCTTTAAACACCCTAGAGCACCTAAAAAAATTAAATTTTTGTTTTATAGGCAATTATTGGCAATTAATTGCAACTACTGCAATAATTGTTTGCATCAAACTGGTCAAAGCAATTTATTTGCAATTTATTTGTTTAATGCACTGCTTGCCGACGGTTGCAGGTAAACGCGGGAATTCGACAGCTTGGTGCCGTTGATGTAGTCTAAAATCATACACGGATACCGGCAGTCCCAACAGATACCATGCACTGGTGGTATACATGGCTGATCTACCCATATTGCAGAGGCATAAACCTTCTGCACCTGCTGGAGCCATGTATCTACCTTGCCTTCGCTTTTGACTCCCAGAAAGGTCTTGACAGCAAGGTCTTGACAGCAAGAGGACCCGACCTATGCATAGTTGCTGCCGTCCCGCTGCCGACATACTACAGTTCCTTGCCCTCCAGTCGTCCAGGACAGAACTGTGCCATGATCATCGTTCCTCCAAGCGGTTCACCAAAAAACCGAATGTCTGCCGCCTCCGTATCTCTGAGACGTAGGTTTCTTATCCAATCATCCTCAGCATCGAGCATATACTGTTTGACTGGAAGCTGTCCTGCCAGCAGGCAGATGGTCTGCTCTACCTGAGCGATGTAACCAGGATCAAAATCACTCGCCATTGCTTCACTTTGGTGGTCCTTCTAATTCAATTGCAGAGAACTGCTGTCTCGCTTAATAAAAATAGAGATGAATCCTTGTGGCAGACGTATATTAGGTTGAGTTCGTTTCCGACTGGAACGCGGTCTGGTTTCACTCGACTTGTTCCATGTCAATTCGCTGAATGATATATATACAGGTCCATGCACAGCAAGGTGTGGAAACACAGATTTGCTTTCTAGCTTGCTTCTTCGATCCAAACGAGTCCGATGGCTAGAATGACTGACCTACGGTTGACAAGACCGTTGGCCAAGGAACGTGACAAACGACTAGACTTGTTCGCGACCTTGCCAAATGGGGACTCCGTTCTAGGGGATGTGGCTCTGATCCACCCGATTCAGGATGTAACCCGTCTGCACAGAAATGCTAAGAAAGCAGGGGCTGCAGCTAAGGAAAAAGAGGGGAAGAAACATACCCACTACGATGATGCCTGCAGAGCAGTGGGCATTCGTTTTGTCCCTTTAGTTTTTGAGACCTACGGAAGGCCTAGGGGGGAGACAGTGAGGTTCGTGAAAGAGATGGTAAGACAGGCTACAGAAAGGTTAGGGGAGATGAATGATGCGTCATCACGTTAGAAAATTGCTGACAGGTGGTGGAAAACGTTGTCAGTAGCGGTTTAGAAAGCAGCAGCGTCTACAATCTTGGCATCTGTTCAGGCAAGCCGCGGTGCACGTAGTACACAGGTCACAAAGATGCTGCTTGAGAGGGAGTTTTCGGCCTACGTGGGCCTTGCAGAGAAGAAAGAGTAAAGGAAGGAGGGAGAGCCAGCAGGGGCGCTAGCAAGAGAATTGAAAGAAAGAGAAAGACCATTTTGATGTTTAAGAGATAGAAAAGACACAAACGGAGAGAAGAGTCTGACAACATCAGATTAAATAAATATGACAAAGGAGCCAAAAGCCGCTAAGCGTGCAAAAGAATTTATGGATGTAAAAAAAAGGTTTAATAAAGAAATGTTGAGAAGAAACAAATTTTTTTAACTGGCTAAGGAACCCATTGAAGAAGAAGTCGGGGAAGGGAAAAGAAAGACCACAACACTCATCCATAGATAGGCAGAGTTGACCACGCAAACACATGGAGAATGAAAGGTATTAATTTTTATTCACCGTGGAATAGTATAAGCTAGGCGCGGCGGCCTAGTCCGAGAGGTTTGCGCTTGCAACAGATCGGCCATAATAGATGGACAGGACTTATGCCTAGGCAAGATGCATACTGGTCTGACAAAGGACCAGAGAGACGCTAAAGAAGAATATTTACCTACGGTGTCACGCGTGCGTGTGCACGCCTACATGCATGATCAAAAGCGGCGCATACATGCATGCATGCGCATGCGTGCGTTAAGATTTGGGACTGTCTGACATTTTTTTTCAAACTCTCTGACCTTAGTGACCCACAAATCTGACTGAGAAACTGCTCGGTCAAGACGCCTGTGGAAGCCTTGTCCCCCTTTTCTCCTTTTGGGGGGATATTTGGGGGCAATCCTGAATGAGTATTCAAGTCTTCTCGCGCCCTCCAAGAAGCTTGAGACGACACAAGATCAACGAGTTTGAGTTGAGATTCTGGGCAACACAGCCGCAAACGCGATTGGTATATAGGTTTCAGCCACTGATTCAAATTTGCTTCTCTAAGTGATTGTGTACTTCTTTTTTTCATCCCCTCTAACAATTAAAAATTGAAAGGAGGCCGCAGGGGGGTTGCAGGAGCATATACGGCTGGGGAATGGGGCGAAACGACCCCTGCTGCGAGGCATGCTGAGTCCAACGCTGTGCACGTGCCAAGGAATTCCCGAAGAGCATGTTGGGACGCTGTTACTCCTACAATGGCTCTATCGCCGCACTCATCAGCTCAGGTTCATTCAGAAGACATGGAAAGTCTCTGGGGGTCTTTGCATACTTTAGAAGGAGCGTCATGGTCTTTCTGTTTAGAGTTTTCATCGCTGCATGCTCAAATAACCGGGACCTAAAATTATTGATCCGGATGCCTGTCTTCCTTGCCCTGTATTCCAATAAAAGCGGAGCTGGTCGCAGTGTACAAGGGGGAGTAGAAGGGGGAGCTGAGCATCCACCCGCATGCCGTTCCTTTCCCACCATGCCATCATCTCTCCAACGGTATTCAGGGGGGGGCGGTCATCTGCGCTTTCTGCCATCCACCATGCCCAGTCAAAAAACGCATTCCCTGCAACGTAACCCGAGAACCCCTGCAAAATCCTCCGAATCACTTCTCCGAGGGCGGCCTCGTCTGCTTTCAGAAAGGCGGGGGGCTCCAGTCCTAAATTAAGGACCTCTGGAGGCATGAAGTAAGGCGTCCCCCCGAGGGACATGAACCCCCCCACCACTTCCCCGGTGAGAGGGCTCACGACCCTCTCATGGTGTACCGGCAGTTACAGGTTTTAATAGGTTTTAAAGAGCAATGTAAAAATGTATATGTTAATTATACGGGGATACGTTGTTAACATTCGTTGCATAAATGGATGCATGGAGTGAAGTAATATACATATGGATGTATGGTGTAACCGTGCAAGGCGGACGTCAGATAACTTGTACGCAGGTGTAGGGCTCCAGCCTACAGGCTATAGAGCCCCAATTAAACAAAATATAATTCTGTAATCATGTAATTATAGGCTATGATTTTAAATGTTAAAATCAACTAAAATTCTGTAGTTGAAATTTCATAAAATCTGATAAAATCCTTTTTCCGTCAAATTTTGATGCATCAAATTTTGAATGCATGCATTGCATGATGGCCTATAGACCGACCAATAATAACAATAATAATAATAATGATGTTGATGATGTATGGGGTTAAAGCCGGTAAGCCGTATAGACTCTGGCCAACCTAGAGCGTCATACATAGAGCATGGGGAAGTGTGTGTGCCTAGGTGTACGTACACGGTACACAAAAAGCTTCCTTAAAATGCCATAAAATCTATTAGGATTTTAAATTTTAAAATCCGATAGATTCCTTGCTAAACGCCTAGCAATTAAGCTAGGAAGAAACAGTGCACCAAGAGTAGAGTGGTGGAGAAAGCGCAGCTTTAAGCCTTTCAAATTAATGTTTCCATACATACATATAAAATATACTATCAATATAGCCTGAGCGTCCATGCACATGCACATGAGTACACATTGTACTACACATTACACAAGGAAACACTGTCACGCAATGACACGCATGCACACGCGTGACACGCCGCAATACGTTGCCACTCTACACATGCACGCACGCACAACTTTGAAACCCGTCCAAAGGAAAACATACGCGTGTCTCAATGCAACTGCTCCGCCTCACAGGCTCACACCACTAGAGCCCGTGCAGGGATCCGAGTCTGTCACCAACCCCCACCAATAATATTTCTTTCCTGTACACGGTGAGGGAACGGGGGGGCGAAAGTGGCGAGCCCGGGGATCGGAACGCAAATTATGAGAAGAAAAATGGGAATGCAATGCTCAGTACAGACACACATACAGAAGTGAGTATACACAAAGAGAAAGAAAGAGAGAAAACCGTCGGCAGATCCACTTGACATGCGACCGATCGACCCAAGCTACTGCTTTTTTTCTTCCAATGGTGGTCTGCTTGCGTGCATGCCTTTTTGCTGATTCGTGTAACTGTCTTGTCCTGTAGATCTTTTCTTATGCAATTCCTTCCTCCTTCTCGTGCATTAATTCCGTCTCTCTCCATAGATGACCTGTCGGACTAGAGAAGAGGAATCTCACGAGGACTCACAGACTGACAGGCATCAACTCCATTCCCCCTCTCTTCTCCTTTGATCAGTGTGTGGGGGACTTGGAGGTTTTCTCTTTCTCTGTTCAGGTGCGGCGCAAGTGAAAAGAAAAATGCAAAAGGAAAAAGAGACTCTGGCTGTGAGTCCACGCGCCTGTATGATCATGCTCTCGTTCCATCCAATTCCGAACGCAGGAGGGCAAGCAGACAACCCACTGCTTAATTGAAAGATCCGACGAGTGACTGAACTAAAGATGGAGAAAGACACAAAAACGACCCAATCGAAAGACACACAGACGGCCCAAGCCTCTGCCCATCCGTCCAACATTCACGTACCCTTACATGTACACACGCATGTATACAGCGATGCACCCATGCATCCACACAGAAGGCGTGCAGGTATGCGATCGACATTCCACTTGCTAGTTACCCTGCACGATCCAGAGAGCACCATCCTTCCCTCCCTCTCTTCCTGCCTTACGGGGCCTTCTTATCTTCTTTCTTGTCTCCTCCCCTCTCTCGCATGCACAGGTGCCAGATTGGCATAGGCATGTCAGACTGCATGTGGAACAGTTCTTCTCTTCTCTTCTCTGTCTCTCTCGACTCACAAGTCAGACAGACTATATCGTCCTCTTTCTTAATTATTTTTCTCAGACAGAGACAAACAGACCCCAGACAGGCCAATCAGTCAGTCACTTCAAACGTGCGAAGGGACAAAGCAATGTTATTAATACAATGCAGAAAGAGGACAGATTGACGTATGTATGACGACCGAAACAAAACAGACGAAGGGGCGAGACTTAGAAGCGAGGAAGGGAGGAATCTCCCCCCCCGATGTGAAGTAAAGAGAATAAAGTAGAAAGAGCATGAGAAGAAAAATGGAGCCATAATATGTTATTAATTCCACTTGCGGGCACTCACCCCTCAGAGCACACACCTTAATTTCCCCTTCCCTCGACCGTTACTTAACTCCTCTCTGCCCCCCTTTTCAGACTGCTGATCCACAAAGACTCTCTCTAAACCGACTGAAAGATATGTGCATTCATTAGTCCCACCAGACCTCTCTCTCTCTCTTTCATTTCTCCCTGTTCATGGATGACTAGTGAGTGAGACCCTGAGTTTCACGTCTGGACCCTCACCCCCCCTCCCCCGGTCCATTTCAGATGGCCTTCTCAACTCTTGAACACGAGACACATACTGTCAGATGGGGTGAAGCTGGGCAGACACCGTATGTGATTCTCTTCCTTTCTTGCCTTCCTGCTCCAGCCACATAGTTAAGGGTAGGGGGGGAGGCACCAAGGAGAGGAAATGAGAGGGAGAAAGGGGGGGGAAAGACAGAGCGCGAAAATGACAACAACGGCACGACGGATGAACAGACGAAGAATCAATTCGATTGGTTGGGCGATTGGTCGATCAGTCGAGCGTTCATTTGCCAGTCGGCACCAGAAGAACGAACAAAAAGACCGACCGACCGTCCGACTGTCCAACCGAACGAACGAACATCTCCGTCTCCACTTCCTCGCCTTCACTTCGTTTCAGAATCCCCTTTCATCATCAACTTGCCCGCCTCTGTCCCCTTTCTTTTCCTCCGTTCCTTCCTTCTTTCCTTCCCTGCTTCCAACTTCCAGGGTCGTTGGGTCAACTTCTTCATAATCATGCAGGTCTCACGACTTTCCAAAAGAAGAGGGCCCACCCTTAACACTTCACGCACACACGGAGAGAGAGCATAAAAGAAACGAATGTCTGAAGCAGAAAAGAAAGTCGATCGCCCTTAATCCTCCCCCCCTTCTCTCCCCGCACACGCTCAAAGATACTTCCCATCGGACTTTCTGCAGTGCAGGCAAGAGCAGCCAATCACCCGATCATGACCAGACCCGCACGCGTGGAGGCAGGGAAGGTGACCCCACATCTCCCCAGCACTGCCCCTTGCTCTGGCCTCATCACTCCAAGTGCCAAATGCCAAGAACTGTCTGTCTGCAACCTGAGACCCCCCCTCAGATTCCCAACCAGAGAGAGCGTCGGAGGCAGAACCAATCGCAGAGGACTGCTGGTCTTCCATACCCACAACATCAGTCATACCCATACTGTCATCCATCGCAATGGAGGACGACATGTTGTGCTGAGGCATCTGGCCGAAAGGGAAACCCACGGGGGCGGCCTGCTGCTGAAGCGGCTGCGCCCCCATAGTAGAGGCGGAAGAGAACATGCTCATCTGCTGGGCCACCATCTGAAGTCCGGCATCCTGGCGGGCAGCGTCACTCATCTCTGCAAGAACAAAGAACAGGAAGCAACGCGGGAGAGGCGCTGAGTCAAATGCCTCGACGGAAAGAATCGTGTAAAGTGAAGGACGGATTGTGAAGTCAAAGCTTCCTTCGCTTTCTCGAGGTTTCAGCCTGAGGTTTCTGTCTGGTCAAGCGCATCCCAAAAGAAGAGACAATCAAGAGAAAGATCACTGACCAGCGTTCATGCCCCCGGTGTTCTGCTGAAGTTGCGGGAAGGGGAGGCGGGGTCCGGGGAGGGTGAAGGAAGGCTGCAGGCAGGCAGGCAGGCACGAACAGGGAAGAGGGAAGGGAAAGTATGAACAACTGGTAAGAAACAGAAGCCAGGACGGAGAGCCAAGGCCTAAGCCGACACCAGCTTGACGTCTGGAGTTACACATTAGACCACACTATGCTTTCGTGCGGAAGAGAGGGGCCTCACAAAGTAGGAAAGAGGGGACAACAGGGCTGTACAGCAAGGGGACAAAAGATGGCTACCACCCACCAGTTGAGCGTTGGGGAAGGGAATATGCTCGGGATTCTTGGGGATGCCCCATCCAAGGTTAGTGGGAATAGGGGGGAGGTTCTCGGAATCGTCGTCGATGTGGCCATGGTGCGTTCTGGGTTGGTTGTAGATGCGCTCATAGTCGCTGGGTTCGTCGTTACAACTTTTCTTCGAGGCGGACTGGCCAAAAGAACTGGCGTCTCTTTTCTTCTTCCCCCCCTCATCATGAGAAGGAGCGGCAGTAAATGCAGTGAAGGGGGACGCAGCAGGAGCGCCAGAGGAAGCCTCCCAAAGAGGTCTTTGAAAGTTGCCTGCAGAAAGGGATCGAGAAAAGGAAGAAAGAAGAAGCGAGTGGCTGCACTACAGGAAAGCGAAGCACGAGCGTATCAACTGTCAAAAGCGAACAAACGGACCTCCAAAGTTCGTTTGAGGAGCTGCCATGGCACCAAGGGGCATTCGGTTATCCATCTTTGGAGTCAAAAAGAGAGAATATGAAGGGGCAAGGTGCTCTGGTTGTTCAAAAACTCGGTAGAGAGCAGAAGAGAGACGCAGATCTCAACTCCTTTCGGTAACTCTCGAAGTCGCAAGAAACAAGCGCTATCAAGGCTGCTGGCACCCGAACTCTCTTTTTCAGCTAGATCCAAGGGAACTGTTGTCGTTGATCACGATGACGGTCCTGTTAACTGGTCGAACTCCTCATGCAATTGAATCTTGTGCCAGTGCGATCTGCTGCAAAAGCACCATGCATGACTTTTATCTTCGGGCTTGAAAATTGCCGGCCCTTCTTGGGATGTATATATTCTCATGCAGGATACCCCCTCCACGGGCTCCGGGGGTATGCCGGGGCCCTGAGAAAATGTTCAGAAAAAAAAATATGTGTAACATGGAAAAAGTTAGAGGAAAACAATGTTAGAGAGCAGGAATTCACCTATGACGAGAATATTTTTTCTGGATTGATTACGGTTCAATAAAAACTGATCATTCAAAAAATGAAAATAAATAACAATAATTCTGTATTATTCTGTATTAAAGCTAGAAAATAAAGCCTAAAGAGAAAAATATATAAAATAAAGAATTAAGTCTATAGATATAATTGGGAATAACGAGTGCAATAAGGCTAGTTTCGACGTTACAAGGCTCACATTTGATTTTAAAGTCTCTGGTGCACTGTAATGCAAGGTTTATATGGTCTGATAAGTTGCGGTTCGTCCAATACAAACTAGTATAGTCGTATATAGTCGTTGATACAAACACTTTTCTCATTCCTTATATATTGCTTACACGTGAATGCAATGCAATACATGCAACGGATTAATTACTGCTTCCATGATTCTTCGCTCATGAACACGCGTCTTGGTCTTAAGAATAAGTTCTGTGACCGTATGACGTTTCAACGAAGCCTTCCCTCTTTCCTTCCTTCCTTCTTTCCTTCCTTCCTTCCCTGTCTCTCTTTTTCTCTTTTTCTGTCTCCCTCCTTCCCTCCTTCTCTCTCCCCCCCTCCCTCCAACTCCTCCTCTCTCTGTCCCTTCCTCCCCCTCCCTCTTCCTCTCTCTCTCTCCCCACCCCTCTCTCTCCCTCCGCATGTGTCTTTCTCCCTCCTTTCCTCTCTCTCTTTCTCCCTCCTTCCCTCTCTCTCTTTCTCCCCCTCTCTCTTTCTCCCTCCTTCCCTTTCTCTCTCCCCCCCTCCCCTCTCTCTCCCTCTGCATGTGTTTTTCTCCCTCCCTCCCTCTCTCTTTTTCACTCTCTTTCTTCCTCCTTCCCTCTCTCCCTCTCCCTCTCCTTCTCTCTCCCTCTGCATATGTCTTTCTCCCTCCCTCCCTCCCCCTCTCTCTTTCTCCCTCCTTCCCTTTCTCTCTCCCCCCCTCCCCTCTCTCTCCCTCTGCATGTGTCTTTCTCCCTCCCTCCCTCTCTCTTTTTCGCTCTCTTTCTTCCTCTTTCCCTCTTTTCCTCTCCCTCTCTCCCTCTGCATGTGTCCTTTTCCCTCCCCCTCTCTCTTTCTCCCTCTTTCCCTCTCTCCCTCTCCCTATGCCTCTCCCTCGCCCTCTCCCTCTTTCTCCCTCCCTCCCTCCCTCCCTCCCTCCCTCTCTCTCTCTCTCTCTCTCTCTCTCTATATATCGTTGCGCACACTCTTTCTCTCTCTTACACATACATACACTCCTCTCTAGCTCTGTCACTGTCTCTCCCTCCCTTTCCCACTCTCTCTCCCCCTCTCTCCCTTTCTCTCTTCCTACCTCGTGAGAGTATCTGAGAGTCTCTCCGTCCCTCTCTCCCTTTCTCTGTCTCCCTCTCCCTCTCCTTCCCCCTCTCTCTGTCCCCTCTCTGTTTCTCTGTCTCTCTGTTGCGCACACTCTTTCTCTCTCTTACACATACATACACTCCTCTCTAGCTCTGTCACTGTCTCTCCCTCCCTTTCCCACTCTCTCTCCCCCTCTCTCCCTTTCTCTCTTCCTACCTCGTGAGAGTATCTGAGAGTCTCTCCGTCCCTCTCTCCCTTTCTCTGTCTCCCTCTCCCTCTCCTTCCCCCTCTCTCT
>JAHBMJ010002763.1:5794-15980 GCA_018398765.1 Chromera velia
GGGGGGGGGGGGGGGTTACATGAGAGGATGCTTTCACTTACCTGCGTTCAGACTAGCAAGTCATTCTACCCCAATCACGAAGAAAGGCAGACAGACAAAAATGGTGAAGAACCTTACACTGAGTCATCCATTGGAACTGAACTGAGAGAACAAATGAACGAGTGGATAGATGTCTCGCTGATCAATTGAACAAATCCGCTCCACCACTAGATTTCTCTCCCGAAGTTGATCTCTCTCACTGGATGTTTGTCTGTGCAAGGCTGACTGACCGGACCATTTTTGCGCTTTTGACGAATTCGATAGTTCTCTTTGTCTCGTCTGCATGCTCCTGAAGGAGGGAGACCGTTCCGACAAGAGTTGTTTCACAGTTCCCAACCTGCAGGGTCGCAACATTTCATTCACGATTTTTATCAATTTGAAAGATGGGAAGTCCTAAAGGTAAGGGGGCAGAGATCAGGAGGGGCAGCGACTGTTGTATTGTCGTTGACGACAAACAGGTTGAGGAGTCTGATTCGGGGAGCAATGAGGGGGAACAATTAATCGACTTGAAACACAAGCACACCCATGCAAGCGACTGAGCAGAGAAAAAAGTACAACCTCCTCCCAAAGAAAAGACTCAACAGAGCGAGGGGTCTCGACGAGACTCAAATTCTTTGCGACAAGCCATTGATCCATCAATCGAGCAGACACACGGCATGGATGTGCATACGCTGTTGTTGCAAGCTGACTCGAAAAACAAAGAAAGGGCGAGCAAGGAGAAAAGGTGACTGACCAGGTACGGCTTCAGGAGTCTAGTCAGCATCGAGTCCCTGAAAGGGCAGTACCCGATTCTCCCCCTCCCTCCCTTTTTCTGCTGCTTGGAAAGGATGGCCCTCAGAACCCTTGCGAGAGCAAAGAGAGACGAATTGATCGCCCCTGCCTCCTTTGCTGTTGCCTGTCGCAGCAACGACTCGTACTCACTCGCGTCCACCGCCTGCGGTTTCTCGGACCCTGTAGAGAGAGAGAGAGAATGAAGCGGGGGAAGCGAATTGCATATACGTGAACTCGAATGTGCCAGATGCTCTGGTATGAGCAAACAAAGCAGAGAAAGGAGGGGGAGCTTGACTTCTGTTCGCAAAGGAATTTAAATTGGGCAGACAGGTCAGGTATGGGTCAGACGCAGGGAGGGGGCACTTTGAGACATTGAGGGACGTCCTTTTCGTCCATATCGTGGCACGTATGCTAGTCAGAAGGAGGGAGGGCCAGTGCAATCATTCATTCCTTCCAGTCGTTCAGCCACCCATCAACCGACCTGCCAGGTCGACAAACGCCAAGGAAGACATTTTTCGGGGAGTTCTTGGAGAGCGCGCAACCCCCCGCTTCTCTCTGGGTATCTGCAAGGATCCGCCCGGGCAGATGGGGTGACATTCACATTCATTCCATGCAACTGGCTGTAGCAGTCTGACACTTGGCCTTTGCGGTGTATCTCAAGGGCCTGGATAGAAAAAGACAGGTAGGCGACAGTGACGGTTAAAGGCGTGTGTCCCAAATTTCTGGTCGCAGGTGTTGCTCGGGAGAAATGGCGTGAGGCGAAGGGGGAAGAGCGAAAAGTCGACATGGCCTGTGATTGTGCATTGCATCACTGACTGACCATCCATGCGTCCATTCGGTATATGGCGTGAGACCGGGACGAGTAGGCGTTCCTCACGCTTCCCCCAACGTGTCTGGACCTCAGATTTTTCTGGATCGCGTTGCAAGTTTCATTAGCAGTCCAGTACTGAACGTTTCGGGCTCCCTCAATCGACACTTCATTGCTCCTCGGATACTCTCGAACCTCTGCAGGTTGGTGTCAAACAGAAGGGGGGTGTTGTGTATCAAGGTAAGTCATTTTGATTCAAGGTCAGACGTCAGATTCGGCCTTGTCTGCTACACTCTCAAGTGGCTGACTCACTCATGTCCGTCGCGTCATTCCGCTTTGCGAGAAGGTCGAAAAGTCTGTTCTGGTAAATTTCAATCATCGTGAGCTCGACAAAGAAGTCCATTCCAAGCTGCTCGGCTTCCTGCTTTGCTCGACCGAAGAGCTCCCTGGTCACATGAAACACAAGACCGTCATCCCCCTTTACTCCCTGCATGGTGTGCGTTTTCCCCGTCCCCGTTTGCCCATACCTGCATTGAAAGAAAGGGGACATACGCACAGACTTTCAACGAACTCAAGACAATGAGGACGATGGGGAGGATCACTGGCCTTCCCTGAAATGACTTACATAATCACGCTTGTGTTTCTGTTCTCAAGAGCAGCCTCGACCATTGACTTCCCGATGGTCTCATGAACAGCTACGTTGAATGCTGCGGGGTCAAAGACCTGTACATCCCCCAGCTCGTGGATCTCACTTTTTTCGTCCACAAAGAGTCGTTGGCCGTCTTCGTCCACGATGAAACTGCCTTCTTGCGAGGGGTCCATGTCCCTCTCCGGTTTGATTCGGAGATGGACCTGGATATTCGGTCGTCCGAGATCCCTCCTTCTCTGCATGCCTGCCTCTTTCGACGACTTTTGTCAGATCGCAAAGACTTTTGATCACAAAACGTGCTTGCTTGTGCGAAATACGGCTTGAAAGCTCGAAACGATCGCAAAACGTTCTTGCTTGTACGAAGAAATTCTAACAAATACGGCTTTGAAAGATCGAAAGGATCGCAAAACGTGCTTGCTTGTACGAAGGTGATCGAACAAGTACGGCTTCGAAAGCTCCAAAGCTGCATGTGGAGAAGTCGGTTGACTGGAACAACCGTGCACGTCGGTCAGCATATATATGTGTCCATCTTTCTATGCGTGCGCTGACTAATGATAAATTACAACTTTAATTGCATGTTCGCGCGCGAATGCGCGCGAAGGGCCGGCAACAATGAATTAAGGCGCGCTCCGTGCGAGCTGCATGCATGCTTGAGGGGCACTTTGCACGTACGCGCGCACATCGTTTGAAATTTATCTAACTGTATGTATATGTTATAATCCCGTGTATGCAGAACTTTTGCCAAAGTTACGTAACACACCTAATACCTTGTAGGTTAGTGCCTCGACCAGGCGTGTCGCGGTTCATTTAAACGTCCGCGCGGGGCACAAACCTTGATTGTTTATGCGACTGCGCGTGGTATATAGGGCCCTTCGCAGTGTTAAACTATGAACTGCCCTCTGAGATACACTCTTACATACATAGCCAATTATATTTTTCTCTAAAAAATTTTTTAGCCATATATTAAATATAGCCGTTTTGTCAGCCACTTTATTTGCATGTTGCTCCAACAATGTGTAATGATGCATATATACATTCCACAACCACCAGTACCATCTCTGCGACTTACTGCTCACACTAGTCTCATTCTTACATTGCTTTCATCTCACTGCGTACTCTCAATGCCTCTCATTCATTTGCTTTATCCCACTGCACTCCATTTTCTCTTTCCCGCTTGCCTGTGTCATTGTACGATCCTCGTTGTCTGCATGTATCCTGCAGCTCTCCGACTACCCAAAATGATACGGTCGTGTTAGCTCACTGCACTGATATGTTCACTTATGCAGGTCTGTTGCTCGCATTCGATCATGCATTCACTCAACGTATATATATCAATCTCTATTCATCTTATCACCGCTCGATCCTACAATAATCGGTTTCACTGCGTACTTTCGCATGATAATCCACTGCCCTGCCTATTTTGTATCACTGTTCTCATTGCACCTTAAAAAAGTTTGTACACCACATCTCTCCCACTGTCATCTAAGTTGCCTCTTCGCCGAACCTTTCGCACTCATGTTAGCTCTCACATCGAGTCTTATTAAATCTCAGTCTTCTCAATTCAGTGCTCTGATTTCAATGTATAGCCTCTTCCCACTGTATTCTCTCTCATGTTTGGTTCTCGCTTTTTTCCCCCCACAGCCATCAACTCATTGCTCTTATGCCCCAGCTATCACCCGACGCAGACAGGTAGGCATGCAGGCACGCAAGTAGGCAGGCAGGCAGGCAAATATGCCAAATGACAGAATAGACAGACCTATAAAATGAGAGAATGACACTGGCAGAATAGCAGAAAGGCAGACAGACATAAAAATACGTAGACATAGGCACTGCCAGGCAGGCAGGCAGGCAGACAGACAGACAGACAGGTAGACACACAGGCTACTCTCTCGGTAGCCCTGTTTACTGACATCTCATCTCTTCACTTACATTTCACTTTTCTTATCTTGCCTCTCTCATGCCATTTCTCTCAATTCCGACCTCTTATTCAACTTCTCAGCTGTACATATCTCTACATGTCACCTCACAAACAAACTGTGAGATTCAGAAGTTGCAATCCCACTCTACTTCCGTCTTGATGTTTCTTTCCAGCATAACCCAGCGTATTCCTACCTACCTGCCTGTTGGCTGTCATGCAGGGATGCCTTCTTGTATGCCTGACCGCATTCCTAATTTTGTCTTCTTTTCTGAGTGTGCTCAAAGTTCTGCCTCCCTGTCTGTTTGACTGCTTTCTCATCATCCCAGCTAGGTACCCATTCTGTCTGCCTGACTTAGTCTACTTCCTAAATTTTGATCTTTCTGTTAAACTTTGCCTATGTTCACTGAAAAGTTCTGACTGGGCCGCCCTATCCAAGGACTGCCTTTAACAACTTGCTATCCTGACAACCTTCTACATTTCGTTTTTCCGCTCTTCTATCTTTTTTCCCGCCACCTCTTCTGTCCTCTTTATCTGTTCTGTGTTTCTTCTTTCTTTCTGACACTGTTTTCTTCATTCTCTTCCCCCCTTTCGTTTCTCTCTCCAGACGTATACCTCTTATTTTATATGTTTTTTTATAACAGCGCCTGTCAGTGAAAGTTATTTTAGGATAAGTTTCCTCGATACGATCGTACTCGATTATCAGTATTGACCGCCATTTATTGAACATCGCTCTTTTATACATTTTTTTTATGATGGCGCCTAAATACGCCTAAATGATATTGCATAGTAAATTCCCTTGACTCGATCATACTTGATCCATAAGTTGATCGTCAATATCGATCGGCATTAATTTATTGAATGATGATGATGATGATGTATGGGGTTAAAGCCGGTGAGCCATATAGACTTTGGCTAACTTAGAGCATCATACATAGAGTTAAACTTTTAACTTAGGCCCCACTGGAGTAAATTGAAACAATGGGAGCCTGACAGGGGTGGGGTTCCACCTCTAAGCAAACAGGCTTTTGTTTCATCTGATAGTTCTCTTACAGGCTGAGTTACAACACGCTCTCTATCCCACCCTTGAGACGATTGAGAACTGCCTGCATTTCACCCGGAAGAGGGTCCCCATGACCAATCAAAGCGCCAGAACAGCACTGGCATGCCTGAGCATAGGGGGAAACGAGAAGGAAAGGAAAAAAACAAATACTTCAGGGGGAACAGAAAGGACGGAGACGAACTCCTCTGTTTCTGTGTCCTTTTTTTCTCCGAAGGGTCACGGGCCAGTGAGATTCCTTCTGTCACTTCGTGCCAGTTAGAGGTCTGTCAGATGACCTCTAAAGAAAATCACCCGAGGCGGAACGGGAGGAGACGGAGGGAGAAAAAGATCAGAACTCCCAATCTCCTTTGATTCCCTATCTTTTCTGCTGAAGACGTACAAGCAAAGGTTTCTTTCTCAGTTTAGTTCCTGCAGTTCGGTCAGTTTAGTCAGTTCAGTCAGTTCGGTCGGTTCATTCCTGAGGCACGACTTGTTTTCCAGGGGAGTGAAATTGCGAGTAGTAAGCATGATAAAGAAATTCAAAAAGGGGAGAAAAAGGGAGAAGAACGGAGACGCCATACGTAGTATACATCCCGCTCACAGACCCGCTTGTGAACCGTATGAGCACGAGTGCCCCGCGCGCCCCCCGTACCCGTATAGGCTTAAGCCCGTCACCTCCCACCGCCTTCCGCGCTCACGCGAGGGGTGCCATCCGAGCCCCGCAGCCTGGGCCTCATAGGGTCGTCCGTCTCGCGTTTCTCCCCCATATGCTTTTCACTCACCCCCCGATTGATTCCGTTCCACCCTTATTTGTTCCTCAATCAATCAATCAATCAATTGGATGAAACACACTCGGATAGACATAACGAAATATTCCCCTCAAAAACAAGTACGGTCATCAAGAATGAACAACGACGGGGAAAGAGTGAGAGGAAGTGAGGGAAAAGGAAGAAAGAAAGAAAGAAAGAAAGAAAGAAAGAAAGAAAAAAAGGAAGAAAGAAAGAAAGAAAGAAAGAAAGGAAGGAAAAAAAGAGAAAGAAGGATAGACTGAGGGAAGACACACAGCTACTTACGAAGGCAATCGGAGATCGCCCGTGCGCCTGCAACAGGGTGCTTTTCGAGGAGAAGTGTGAAGATCTCCCTCACTTTCTTCTCATTTTCGCTCACACCCCGTCCCAACTGTTGCTTAGCTTCTAGGTTCTGCTTTCTATAGTCCTCTCGTCAGACACTGTTTCATCCTTCTCTGACTCTTCCCCCCCAAGCTCACCCTCTCGGTGAGCCGAGAGGCGGATGTGGCGGTGCAGATTATTAATGAACAGAAGGAAGAGCAGGAGAGAGAGAGGGTCACCCTGTTTTACCCCACCCCTTCCTGTATCTCCCTATCTGCACTATCAACCCTCGCCCAGACATCAAAGTACATAGCATGCACCATCAAAACATCACATTCCGACACACCCTCCTTCCGAAGCCGTCTTAGCAACAGACCTCGAGGGACCTTATCAAACGCCTTAGAAAAGTCAACGAACGCAGCCAGAAGGGGGAGTTTCCAGGCTTTGGAGCTCGCTACGAGTCCCGCCAGCGCCGCAATGGCCTCTCTGGTCCCAATCCCCTTCCTGAACCCCAGCTGGCGGTTGTCTAATGAGGTCTGTTCTCTCAATCTCTCGTCCATCAGGAGGGCAAACAGTTTTGCAAGCAAACACATAATATGGATAGGTCTTCATTCCGAGCAGTCAGGAGAGGGGGGGCCTTTCGGAACCGGAACTACACGGATCAAATTCCAAAGAGACGGCCAATAGAAATAACGATAAAATAAATTAAAGAGGATAAAAAGAAGGAAACGAGAAAGGGGAGAGGAGCTGAAACAAAGGTCAAGATGCCTGGGGGAAACGCCCCCAATTCTGTCAGCCTTACTCGTATCGATCGATCGGAGTGCACCGATAATCTTTTTATAAGAGAAGACTGGGGGAGGAGGGGGGGAAGAGAGAGAGAAAGCGGGGGAAGCAACTGGAGAAGGAGGGAGTCCTTCACCCTCAAATAAAGAGGCCCAGAAATCGGTGAAAGCCGCGGGGATCGGTCTGTCTCCCCCACCTCTCGCACTGCTCGTTTCCCTCTTCCATCTCCAAATCACCGAGGGGTCGGTCGCAGCCTCCCTTGCTAACCTCTTTGCTTGCCTGTTAGCGTGTTCAGTTTCTTTACGGGCAAACAGTCTCTTCTTTGTCCTGCAAAAGGACTCAAGCTTTCGCTTCGCACTCTGGGTGGGACCTCTCTAGTCACCTTCATCTGCCCCCCATATTCCTCTCAGGTCTTTCCATTCTCTCTCGACCTCTCTCACCTCCCTTTGTTTAGCCGAACATTCCTCATCCCACCAGTCTGGCCGGGACGACTCCCGTTGACTTATATCCTTTCTTTCTTTCTTGTTTTCCTTTCTGCCTCCCATCCCTACTCCTTCAGAATTCCCACTGGCTAGGCATGTCTGCCAGGAGTTAGAAATCTGTCGTAACTGCTCTGTCAGAGAGAAAGACACTGCATCTGATGGGGGCGGCTCGGGCGGAGGTTTTGGGGGATCGAAGAAGTGAGAAACAGCGTCTCCCCACTCCTGCGCTTGACGTAAACCCTCATCCCATAAGTCTAGCCCCCCATTCTCAGTGAACGCTTTCAGAGAGAGGGCCACCCCCATCAACTCATCGTCACAGACAGGGGTACATCTGCCTACTTCACCCAGATGAGAGAGAGGCCGGGAAAGGGATGAGTCAGAAATACATTCATGCATAGACGAAGAGGGAGGAGAAGAGAAGTCAAGAGAAAGAGAGACAGCCGCATGCTGCCTTGCGACCTCCGAACGTGACTCGACCACATAAGAAGAGAGATAACAAAGAAGCAGAGGGTCAATCAAAGGAATATCAATTACTGACTTAGACTTCCCACTCTTAAAGGTCCATGCCCCGGTCAGTCTGACCTCCACCTCCCTTCTTTCATCCTTTAGGTACAGACCGGCGGCTGACAGGAAGTTGGACTTCTCGCAAAGTGAATGAAGGATCCAACGACCTGCTTCGTCAAGATTTGAACATAGAGACTTACGCGTGAATTCCAGTGAGTGTCCGTCTGCATTCTTATTCCCTTCATGCCCTGTTCCGGTTTCAGTGTCTATTTCCCTTTCCCACATGACCCTTTTTGGGCACTCACTAGCCAGGTGTGCATTCAGGTCCCCCATCACTATTCGCAGATCTGACAGGGGAACAGCGCATAACGCCTCCAACAATTCTTCTCTCTCTTCATTTACCCGTTCTCTGGAACCTCTGTGGTCCGAATTGGCATGCAGAAGATACATACCGAAGACGTGCGGCATTCGGGTACGTGGACTATCTTTCCCCCCCCCCCTTTCTTCTCTTGCACCCTGACCATCAGTTTGACCAGCTCGGGCCCCACCAGTTCCTAGGTCGGATGGAGAACAGGAATTAATGAATTCCTAATAAGGATGCACATACCCCCTGTTCGTACATCCCGTTTGGCAACTCTAGAGTGAACCCCCATTTTTCTTCTTTTCCATTCCATGTAAGAGAAATTCTCCCCTGAGTGGAAGGCTGTGCGAACTTTTCCTGTAGGCATGCACATCTCGGGAATCATGGCAATATCTACACCCGACAGCCAGCTCTCGAGAAAACCGCCCCCCAACTTCGTTTTTAAGGGTCCCATGTTAAACATACTTATGGTCAAACCGCTCCCCCTCCCTTTCTTCTTGTCACTATGATTAACAAAAGATTCATGCAATTCCCTAGAGGCCATGCTACATGCTGACTGAGAAGAGGGCGAGGGACAGGGAGCATTAGAAACGGAATCGGGAGATGGAGGGAGGGAAGGAAGGGAAAGGGCAGATGAGGAAATAAAAGGAGAGGGAGAGAGGGTAGCGGAAGAGGAAAGGGAAGGAGGGGGGGTGGAGGGGGAGAGGGACGGGGGAGGTGGAAGGTTGTCTCTCTTACGTCTTTTCTCAACCCAGGAAGGGAGGAACAGCAGCTGCCCCTACCCGGAACGTTCTATCCCACCTAGTCTTAACCACTTCATATTCCCTCCTCTTTCCCTTCCCCCCTCTCACATTCATGATACGAGTGATTAGCCCCCCGCCCTGCCCCGGCAAGGGGAAAGACTCCTCTTCCTCTGCCTGCACCTCCTCCTCGGTGCTGCAGAGGAAGTCAGGGTATCTGCCTCCTCTCAGGGCGCCTCCACATGTGGAGCAGTTTTTTTTTCTTCTCCCCCAAAGCCCTCTCCGTAGTCCTTCCCTCTCTCTGAGTCTTCTGGCAATCTTCTTGTCAGCATTTCTCCTGCATTTCTCAAAAATGTCTCAGGAGGAGGTCTTAGGAACGCCAAGAGCCCCTCTGATCCCAGCTTCTCCAACCATAGGAGAGCTGTAGTGAAGGCATGAGGGGGGGGTAGGAGAAGCAGAGTGTGGGGACGATGGTGGAGCAGTGAGCAAAGGCTCCTCCCATGGGGAGATGACCTGGGCCTCCCAACACTCAGGCTCAACTGTATCTTGCACGTGCGTTTCTGAGGTCAGAGGGGGAACTTCAAGAAGAGGCAAAGGGAGAGAGGGAAGAGATGATGAGGAAATAGGAGAAGAAGAAGAAGAAAAAGACGGAAGGGGTGGGGAAGGGAAAGACGGATCAAGAGGAGAAAAAAGAGGAAAGGAAGAAGAAGAGGGAAAAAAAGCCCGACCCACACCCCCACCCTCCCGGACACCCCCAACGCACCCCTCCTCTGTTTGAACGCGAACAGGAGGGACATTCATCGATTCACAAATAGGAAGAGGAGAGGAAGATAAAGAATGAGAAAAAGAAAAAAACACAGGGAGAAGAGAATCAATCGGTCGATCGATCGAGATGGTTCGAATCGGGTGAGGGGAGGGTCCGACCCGGAGGCCCCCCTCCCCTCCGGCACAACACCTGCAGGGTCCTGAGAAAGAATCGAATC
>JAHBMJ010002764.1:0-16123 GCA_018398765.1 Chromera velia
CTCCGCGTCCGGAGATGCAGAGAGAACTCCAAATTGGGCCCGCCCCTCTCCTCCATCTTCAAACCCCACCCTGAGCCCCTTTCCATTGTCGAGGAGCACAGTCGTCGCCCCCTCCCGCAACACCTCAGGGTCAACAAAAAAGCCGAGGGTCAGCCCTCTGGACCCCGATCCCCCCGGTGCGACCGCCAGGGGGGTGCAATCGGAGACTGACCGCAGATGCCGACCGCGCGAGAAGTGCAGAAACGCCTCAACGGAACTCGAAGGGTCACCCTCGTTGCCCTCTCTGCTCGCATTTTCATTCCCATTGTTGCGTACAGACACACACATACACATACATACAGGCACAAGCGCAAGGGTCATACAGGCATCGATCATGAGAGAAACACACAAGGACGAAGCGGAATGTGAGATGCCAACAAGAGCAGAGGATAGGAAAGGCTGTCGAATACTTCACTTCAATTGAACACATCTTCGTGGCTTTCTCGCAACGAACGCAGACCAGGCCGGAAGCTTTGTATCCCACACTCCACAATTGTCTTTCCGCAGGCATGTGTTGCGTGGAGTCTGCTGACCGTTGAGTGATGAGAGGCCCCCCTTTCGTTGTCCCTCCCTCTCCCTCTGCGCCCTCCCCTCCGTCCCCCTCTTCAACAAATATCGGCGAGGCGTAGAAGGGGTCCGCCCATGCGACCACTCTCGCCCCCGCCGCGTCGTCCGCCTCCGGTTCTGTCGTCAGGCTCCTTGCAGAGGGCCCGGACGTCTGAGCAACTAAGCGGAGACCCTCCACAAGGTTCAGAACCTCATCTCCGCACTGTGCCTGTTGCTGTGGGGTGAACCTCTCCTTGGTTGCCACTGCCGTCTCGGATATGGACAGAAACGAAGACCCGTCTATACGTTCTGGTCCCTCCACAGACAGAGCCTTCAAGGCTGCAAGACCAAGTTTATGCGAAAAAATGTTTCTATACGATGTAGCAATCCAGATAAGAAGCACAGCGACAAAACATGTCGGCAGGCTTCGCATCATTCAGATAGAAAGGATTTTTGAGAACAGCAGTCCGTGTGACTTCCAACCCAACTAACGGTGGGACACTTACCGGGGTTCACATCGCAGGGAGCATCTTCGGCCGTCGAAAAGTCCTGCACACAGAGGGAAGGTTGAGAAATTGTCCACGGGATTAATGCATAATGCACAATCTTGACCCGTCCACGCATGCACTTTCATGTTTCAGCAAAAGCTCTTTGAGACCTACCTTCGTCGCAACGGCGAAGACAACGAGGATCAAAGAAGCTCTTCTCATGTTCATAAGGAAATGGCTGACAGTGTATTTGACTTAGCGAGTCAATTGAGGCAAAGCTTGCATCTTTACTGGCTATTCTATTGTTACCTCTCACCGATATGTTCGTGCTCATGCAGTCTGCATCAGCGTATGACTCCTCATACTTCAATTGTGCTTTCTTGGGTAGGAGGGGCTCTTTTTAGTTCATTTACCTTGGGACGCAAGTGCACTGTTCCACTTTTCTGAACTGTATATAGTCCACAATCACATTGTAGACTCTTTCCTGCTGCATGGTATCGTTAAATCTGCATGTATGCAATTAACAGAGCTGCATGTGTATCGGTTGCATGAATCGGCATGCAGTTGATGGCATGCCGTGGCCCCTGCGCGGTCGCGACGTCCGCGCGAAAGGTGGACACACACTTGCATGGACGTATATATATTAATATAAGTGCGCCCGGCGGGCCATTATAAGAGGGCGGAGTTCGTTCGATCATCTGATGAGTCGGCATTGCAGATGGGTAGCTTACAGTCTTGCAGAAGACAAGCACACAATTGTTGAGCCCCCTCTTTTCCTGCCTGGGCAATAGACGTGAAGCGACGAACTCCTGATACCGTCGTTCAAGCCAAATACCAACCTATGCGCTAAGCAACAGGCGGCTTCATCTTTCCACCTGCCAATCCATCAACCATTAGCACCCGCTGAGCAGAAAGGCGCTGGCGTGTGCAGAGGATGATGGATGGAAAGAGATCAAATGCTGGGGGACTTGGCTTGCAGAAGATTCCCGAGGCCGAGCGTCGCAATCTTCTGTTCGGTCGATGTGCGGATTTTCGTCCTCGTTCAGTGATAGGCAAGAGGGTCAGTTTACACCACTGGCGTTCCATCGTGTGGTGCATCGACAGTGTGCATACTTTTGGAATACCCCTATATACATGCAGGTCGACAAGAGCACCATAGAGGCGCGACGGCCAACAACTTCGTGTGGCCGGTGCCGCTCCCCCCTGAAGCCAGACCAGAGAAGGGTGGGTGGGTACATTTGACTGACCGTTATTTTCACCCGGGCATGTATACAAGAGATGCAATATCTGACACCGAACAAGCAAGCACACTTACAAATACATGGAGACACAAGCTGATGCACACATGCACACATGCACACACGCGCGCCACGCATACAAACGCCACGAGCCATGGATAAAGGTGATGGTCGGAGACAAGTGAGTGTGCCGCAAACTCTCTGGACCGTGCCGTTTACATTCTTGCTCATGTTTTCAGACTCTGGGGCACTCAGCGAGCGATGCGGTTCTTTCGCTTTTCCGCGTTCCTGCTGCGGATTCTGCCAAGGGGGGGCTGGCTGCTTCCAAACAGCTGCTGATGGATTGCTACCCTCCAGACAGACTCCCTCTTTCACGTGACTCGACAACAAAACTGAACTTGTACAAACCTACTTTGCCGTACCCAAAAATGCCCTCGGGGAGCGCCTCAGAGGTCCGTTCGCACATCTCATCCCTCTGTGCGTTTTTCGTGACTGTCAGCTTCTTTCCATTGGCTTTTTTGGCACTTGCTTCCCCGTTGGTCTGGTTTCTTTTCTTTCGTTGAATTCCCCACTCTCATTGTGGCGTATCGCATTTCTCGGGCTGAACTGCTTGCGTTAAAACTGTCAGGCACAGAATATCACTTATCACGCGGGTATGCTGCACTTCATCGCTCCTCTCATTTTCCTTGCATGCATCTGCGATCCTCTGCAGGAAAAGCCCTTCAAGCTGTGCAGTGCCGCGGTTGTGCGCCACCTCGTGGCTCACGGCCGAGTGCGACTTCTGTCGACCACCTGGCTGAAGCAGCAACTAAGACGGATTGAGGAAATCCGAACGGAGGCAAAGGAGCGACTCCAGATGGCCTCTCTCCGAAGAGGGGGGGCCAGCAGGGGACTTGCTGAGGAAGCTCCTGAAGCAAAGAAAGAAAAAGAGGAAGGAGAAAGTTCAGGACAGAAGAAGTCTGTTCCGTCCTCCCCAGATAAAATCGAAACGAAAGAGAATTCAAGTGCATCAGGGGAGACCAACGTGGAAGAAGATACAGAAGATGCCAAAGTGGAGGACCCCAAGTCAAACGAGCTTCCGAAGATTCCCTCCGTGGAGGAAATTCTGTGGACTCTCACCGGATCCTTCAAGCACGGAGGAGACGCCTGGGTCTCTGTATCCCTTTTCAACGGCCTCTCGGATAGAGAGGTCCGTCTCTGCCTGCCTGCGTGCGGGCGTGTGTGCGCGTATATGCACGTCTCTCTCTCTCTCTCTCTCTCTGTGCGTGTGCGTGTGCGTGTGCGTGTGCGTGTGCGTGTGCGTGTGCGTGTGCGTGTGCGTGTGCGTGTGCGTGTGCGTGTGCGTGTGCGTGCGTGTGTGCGTGTGTGCGTGTGTGCGTGTGTGCGTGTGTGCGTGTGTGCGGTGTATAAGCCTGTTTGCCTACCTGCCTGTCGACCTGACGACATGGCAGTTGTACTTCTTTGTATTCTTTCACGTCTTCCAATGTATTTCAGCGCGCAATTTTTTGTTCGGATGTCTGTCTGTATGTCTATCTGCCCAGCTGCCTGCCTGCGTATGTCCACCCACCCCTTGCAGGTTCGGGAAAGGATCTACATCGTCCCTCGTGACCTCGAGGGATTCCTCAATTTTGGACAGCGGCTCCGGAGGGATTGCGGTGTGTACTTCCCTCCCCTCTCCCTTCCTGATTGGCCCTTCTCTTTCCGGGGCATTCCCTCCACACCTGCAGATGCCCTGCAACGCCACGTCGCCTTCCTTGAAGGCAGGAAGGGAGCAGAGGAGAGTGACGAGGACTCGATTGCGATTGAGGAGGTCATTCGTTCCTGTCCCTTCCCCGTTGACCTTGCAGGCCTCAGAGATGCCTTGTTGAAGGGCACCGTGCGGCTTCTGAAGCCCGCTTTCTTGAAAGAACACTTCAGGAAACAAAAGGTCTGGCTGGGGAAGGAGACGGAGAAGAGGCTCGGCCTCTCTCCCCTCTTACCCACCAACCTTCTCCCGTCCGACGAAAAAAGACCGGGGCCTCTGCCCTTCGGGCAATGGACAGCGACCTATGACCGTTTGCAGATGGGCAGAGGGCCAGAGATGGTCGGTCCCCGGAAAGGCCATGACACGGCTTCAGCCTCTAGCAAATCCCTCCTAGCAGCCCCCCCCCGAGGAAGAATTGAGCTGCCCGACGACGCTTTCTGGCCTCCCCATGAATTTGCAGAAGCAAGCGACTACGCTCTTCTCAGCCTCGTCTTTTCACTAGACACCCACCCTTCCATACTCCCGGATCTAGCACCGTATCTGAATGAATACTGGGCATTGTTTTGGCCCGCCTTTTCTCTAGACTACTGGACCGATCTCCAGAGGGAGGCAGAGAGCCTTGAGCACGGATCTCCCAAGAACCCTAACAGCAACGATCCACCCAAAGATCTCACCCCCCTTCGAACGGAGCTGTTGAAAGACCTGGATGCCAAGGCATTCCCCCCTCAAATGGTTCCCTTCGCAGCCACGGGAGATCTCCAAAAAGCCACGGGGGTCCGATTTCTCCGGCCCCGGTGGATTCTCGAGAAAGCGTGGAAAGGCCAAGAGAAGCGCTCGGCCTCTGAACTTCTACAGGCCTACTGGGAAGGGTCCTGGAGACCCCAGCGCCTCCCCTGGCGCCATGAGATACCCGAAGCAGCTTTCGTACCTACACCCTCGACCCCGACGGAATTTCTAGATTTCAACGATCCATGCGGCCAGAAACCTCTCGATTACCAGACAACAGATGTGCTGTTCGTGAACACAGGGTCAGATCTAGAGCAAGCCAAAGGCGCCACAACAGCCCATCCAGATCCGGATTGCTTCGTGTTGGCAACGGTCGTTGAGGCCATTCTTGCCGCCAACGAAGCGTCCTCAAACGCCAACGAAACACAAACCCCCTTTGTCGTTTTCTGGGATGTTGTCTGCCTGCCCCCCCCACCTCGGACTGTTGCTGAGCAGGCAATGACAAAAGAGGCCCTTAGGCTGCTTCATCACCCGATTCATTATCCTGTGGATCCCTCTCAACACAAAGAAGAGCAAACGGGGGGAGGGGGGCGGGGATTGTTTGAGGTCACAAAGTCCGCAGTACAGACCCGGACGAAGACGGCCTCCTTTCGATTTGAGAGCGAGGGTGTGTTCCTGCTGGAAACCGCACGACAACACATTGAAAGAGCACGGTCAGGTCCTGTCGCCTGCTTCGGCCTCATGCGACTTGTACGTCTAGCAGGCCAGGCTGCGCTTTTCGTGAAGCGAAGAGGGGGCTCGAAAGGTCGCTTGGCTACGCTCCAGGCTGACCTTGCAGCTTCACTAGAGGGGTTGATCAGTGACTCCAGGGATCCCAAAAAAAGAGTCTGCAGTGCCCACTCGCAGCCCTTCTCAGCCTGTCCGATCTCAAAATCCTCTGGATTGGGATGGAAAATTCTGGAATCTGGTCTTTGCGGTCTCCCCATTCCGAAACCACCGGCTCCTTTCCTCGACCGTCTTGTCGACAGAATGCTCAGAGAGCGGTCAGCGGAAATACGCACGTCCGCTGCTCAGGAAAAGGGAAGGGGTGCAAAGAACAGGGACGAAACCCCTAGCAGATGCTCCTCCCCTGCCCCCTCCACAGCCGCGGGGCCTCGGCCGCAAAGCGTGGCAGCGACCGCATCTACACGTCCGGGAACGTCAGCTGCCGTCGGGCGGCCGTCGTCCCGGCCTGGAACTAGTCTTTCAGACTACCCAGCCGACACAAAAACACAACAACAGGGGGCAAAGAGCGAAGCAGCCACAGAGGGCAAAAGAGGCGTTGCCTTTCTAGCAGAATTGCCAACTCCAGTCCCAACAGAGGCAAAGGCGGGGGGGGACGTGAGTGGTTGGGACGCTGCAAAGACGCCAGGCGGAGGACAGGGGGGGAAGGGAGCGAATGAAGACACAGAGAAGGGGCGGGAGGGAATGTGGACAATTGCACGCTCTGCGGGGCCGTGTGCTTTTTGTAACGCCCGTGTAGTGGGGCCCTGGTACGGTGCGTTGGGGACAAAGTCACAGGGAGGAAAGGGAAAGGCCCAGCAGGCCCGTCTCGCTTACGGATACCAAAGTCCCGAGGGGGAGGTGCGTGTGTGTGAGGGGTGTGCGTTCTCGGAAGGTCGGGAAGAGGAGGTGTCGGGTCCGGGGGAGAAGAATTTGATGAATTTCAAAAGGGGGGGCGTGGGTGTGGTGGCGTCATTGCGGGCTCTGAGGAAGGGACAGGACAGAAGATTTGAGTCGGAAGTCGAGCTGTTTGTCCTCTGGATGCGGTACGTCTCATCCAGCCAGAATCACACACAAATTCATATTGCTCGTGTAGTCTCACATTATTGTCTTAGTGAGGAAGTAAGGACACGGTATGTCAGCCAGCGATTTCGTGCTCGATTCAAAGGGCGCTGTTTTGCCTTCTCCAACCTCGAGTGCCTTCGTCCTTGCTCTTGTCAAATCAATTGTCTCCACTTCAACGTCCTCCTTCATCGCATGACCATTGAAGGCTCCCCATAAACTGACATCGACAGATATAATAGAGCAGACAGAGCTTCTGCTTCTTATTTCTTTCTCCGTGCTCACTCCGTTTCCTTCTCTCTTACGGGCAGACATACTGTAAAATCGGCATGCAGCGCTGCCTTTTTCTAATGTGTCGCACTTGTTGTCAGCACGCGTTCATTCTTCCTTCCCTCCCCTTTACTCCCCTCCCATTATGATGATGTAATCTCTTCATTCATTCATTCATTCATTCGTTCATGAATCCATTCTTTCTTTCATTCCTCCCTCCCTCGATCTGCCTCCTTCCCTGCTTGCCTGCCTGCCTGCAGTGATTGCAATCTCCCCGATCCCCGAAGGCTGGGGTCCAGCCTCTCCCTGGAGGTTCCCAGCAGGGCCTTCTGTCGGGCTGCCGGGGTCAGCGTGCGAGTCCTGAAAGACCCCGACGCAGCCACACGGCTGGGGCCTCCGAAGCCCGACGAGATAGAGGTCTCGTGGGAGTTGAGCAAGGGGGACGTGGCGAGGAAGACGGACTGGTTGGGGGTGTTTGCACTTCCAGCTGGGTGGCAGCGCTTGAAAGACAAGTTTGCGTCTCTTGGTCGGAGTGGTTTGAGCCAGCTGCTCAAGTCCAAAGGGACTGGCACGTCCCTCTGGAAGAGCACACTGGGAAAGAGTACCCTCGGACTGTCTGCGTTTTCGAATAAGTCTCTCGGGAGATCCCAAGGCACAGTCGCAGGGTCGCAGGAAAGGGGGGGGGAATCTCCAGGTGGGGGGGACGGGGGGAAAGGTCGGAAAGAAATCCCGCTTGTCAGGGCGTTTGTGTGCAGAGAGGGGGTGAAGGAAGGGGGGAGCGTGACGATGAAAGCAGTGCTTCAAGGGGGCACTGAGTATGTTGTCCGATTCATGGGCTCGCCTCTGCCTGACGATGTGAATGCCCGAAACGTTGCGGTGCTGGGAGAGTCCCATGGTTTCTGGGGGAGTGCAGGAAAGCAGCGCACCCTGGCTGCAGAGCAGTGGGCCGATCTAACTGATGAGGGAAAGAAGGCCCTGAACATTCAGACGGTGTGGAAAGGGCAGCAGGCAAGGAAGGAGGTTGCACGAAAGCAGACAATGAATTGGGCGGATGACCAGGACAGAAGGATGGAGGCTCGAATCGTAGCCCGACAGTCGCTTGCTCAGATGAGCGCTCGGTCGATTCAAAGTGCGATCGAGGAAGAGAAGCGACGAAAGAAAGCAAGAGGGGACGACGACAGCGATGAGGACGACGACTGATCAATGCATGGATTGATTTGGCCATTCATAGACCTGAGTGGTCAAGGGGGGGGTGTCAGACAAACGGAAGGGACGAAGGGAATCCGATACAGGGCGGACGGAAGGGGGGTTGGATCGGTACCCTCTCGTGAAGGGAGAGAACAAGAAAATCGCATGAGTACAAGGACGTCTTTACTTCTCTTTGATTGAAGCAAACCCGGTATGAATTGCGGTTTCTCTTTTCCGTTGACGCCGGGCCAGCGCCGCATCGATTTTAAGCTCAGTGCTCAATGGCATCCCACTTTGCATGAGTCAGAGTGTTGAGAGGGCCGGGAGACTTTTTTGGGAAGAATGCACATCTAGGTGCACAAAATACGAACATAGACAAAACTCACAAACTGCAAGCTATGCGAAGCTTCAATATCATCACGACATTTTATAGAATAAATACTCAGAAAATTTAGTGAAAAATTGAATATCAAAAGGCGGGTAACGACTAAAAAATGCTTAGAATTTATAAAAATAAAAGAAATAAGAACTTTAAATGACAGCCGAATAAAGAAGCAGATTGAATATTTTTCTGTTCGATGTATCAAGTAGCAAGCAAAGAATAAAAACAATTGCATGAAAAATCACTGTGCTTTTGAAGAAGGTATAAGCGTTAGGGTAACTTACCTGGGTAAGCGCTCCTTTCTGATATGAGCTAGGACGTAAGCCGCCGAGTTTGTTCAAGTGATAAAGGAAACGCAACAGAAAAAAAAATTAAATTGAAAGAAAGATCAATTATAGCAACTGCCGCTTTTATTCTTAGTTAAATGACAATTTTTATTTTCGGTCTAAATTTAAAGGGTTTTTGGCTTTTAGAAACGTTTTGGTCTTCTTTAGGCTCTTCCCCTCCTAAGTTTGAGTCCCAACCTCCTTTCTTGCAATTTCTTGTAGCATTGAGCGGACGGTTTAATAGGGAACTCGTCCTTAAATCTGTTCTTACCCGTCCTTCCCTTTTATAAAAAAATGAAAGTAAATATGACTAGACCTAGGACTAGGCATACATAAGAATTTCTTACCGAATATTCGTCTGTACCAAATGCATGCATATTGGGGGCGAGTGGGGTGTTTTTTACCCCCCTAAAGTGGCGCATTTCCGCAAAAAACTCGTTTTCATAATTGGTAAGGAGTTAGAAGCTGAAACTTTGTGTAAGAAGACGTTATAATGATAGAAAAAGAACTATAGAACAGATTTTTTATATTATTTCTAGAAACATAGGCTGCCATACAAATTTTATAAGTTTCATACCGTGCAGTGACGAAGGAAGATTTTCACGAGGAGCTGTCTGCCTTTATTGACGGTAAAAACAATAGAGACGGCGTGCGATTGTTCCTGCAGTTGGAAGCAGACGTTAACGGGTTAGTTAGGGGTCAGTCAGCACTGCTGAAGGCCATCTGTGCTGATCGCATGGAAGGCTTTCAGATGCTGATTGATGATGTGGGCGTGGACTTGGAGGTGAGGGTGGGGCCAGGTTTTTCTGTCAGATCTTCGAATCAAGATAAGGTCCTCCCTCCTCTCAAGATAGGGGACACTGCCGTGATGGCTGCCTATTGTCAAGGCCGGTGGGGCATGATTCCATCCCTGGTTGCCAAGGGGGCAGACGTTGAAAAAGGGGATGAACAAGGCCGAAAGGCTCTTCAGATTGCCTGTGGAGCTGCGTACAATGTGCACGTTCGTCCTACTGTGAACGAGACCCTTCGGGTTCTCATCATGAAGACGAATTTGCATGTGATCCGAGAGGTGCTCTTGCACTTCTTCATGGAGCGGGGATTCGAACACTTGGCGGAGGTTTCCCTCTCGCGGGGGGTGGGTGTGAATGTGGTTGACCAGAGAGGCTGCACTGCTCTGTTCCATTCTACATAAAAAATGAATCCCAAACTCGTACAGCTGTTGGTTGACAGAGGGGCAGATATAAACAGGCGGGACACCTACGGCGATACAGTGCTGATAGAAGCCGTGAAACGTTACAGTAACTCCCCCGCTCTTGCGACCAGAGAAGTTGTGGAGATCCTCTTCAACCATGGTGCAGATATGAACGTTCAGGGGGAATTTGGACGTTCGGCGCTTCACTGGGCTGCAGAAAGGAAGATCGTCGAGATCGTCAAGCTTCTGCTTGAACACGGGGCCGACGTACAGCTGCGGAGCTTCTACGGAAAGACGCTCCTTGACTTGACAGGTGACTGTCATGCTGAGCTCGTGCAGCTGCTTCTGATTGGCGCCTCCACAGCAGCGATGGCCTCCTCCCCAAGCTTGGACTAGAGCTCAGAGTCCCTCCTCAGACGGCGTACACAGCGCTCTGAACGGTGGGGAATGAGTGCAATGGAGGCTTCGACTGGGCGTAAAAGGAGGGGATTGAGGAGTGTAGTTGGTGTAGTAGTTGGAACTTGGGAGTGTGACGGAGTGTTCATACCGAATCCTAGACCGAACTTTTGAATCAAGTTTTGACTATAACTATAGATGTCAATCTGATCTAGCAATTTGATGCAAAATCTGATGAAGATGGTAGCAATCGATGCATTTCCGTGTTTTACTGTGTTGATTCTCTCACAGTGTAAAATGAAAGTAATTTTAATTCAAATTAAGTACTGTGTTTTAAACACTGTCTTTCGGTATATTCTAGGGTTGATTGAAGTATATTTCTGTACTCTTGGGTAGGGTGGTTCTTTTTTTTAGTAGCAAAACTTTCAGTACTGTATAGTATTCTAAACATTTTGCAAAAACAGGGCTTTACAATATTAAAATGGTTAGATTTTAGGCTTTTTCACAAAAAAAAAAATGATTTAGCTAAAGTTCAATTTCACCTAACAATCCATAAGTTAACAATGTTATTTTTTTAACCTCTAGGTTATAACATCGATGTAAAACTTGAAAACTAGAATTGGAGCTAGAATTAGAAGTAAATTATATTAATATTTAAAGGTTTAAACTTAAGTTTTTTTTCGATTTTTCGGTATTCCTGATACTTCATGTAAACCAAAAAGTGCAGAGACCTATAGGCAGAGCCTGAGGCGCTGTATGCATGACATCCATGACTTTAATATTCAAAATTCAATTAAGTATCATTTCTGAAACTCTAAACGCCTAGCTAGATATCGTCTAGCCAAACGCCTTATATAGGGTGATGGCGATGGTGCATGACCAACCAATACTACTAATAGTAATGATAAGTAATAATAATAATGACAATGATAATAGTGATTTCATTCACTACTACCAGACTAACATTGAGCTTCATTATTATATCTATTTTGATAGTAGAATCAGTGTGGATAGCTAACAACGCCGCAAGAGAAACGTCTGTCTGCCTTTCCGTTTCTCTGCATATATGCCTTTTCACGTACATGCATTGCCAAAGAGGCTCGGCACACGTCTGTGTCAAATGCTAACAAGATCGACTGGAAATGGGACAAACTAGGCATAGTACGATCACGAGAACATCACAGCGGATATGCCGTCTGATTTCTCAGTGGTGAGGGGTCTTTTTTCAAACAAATTTTCCGATCTGATGTGCTAAGTGAGACAGAAAGACAGATAGACAGCCAGAGAGCCAGACAAATAGGCAGGTAGGAAGGTAAACAAAGAGACTGACACACAGATAAAAAGACAAACAGATAGCCAGACAAGCAAACAAACAGGCAAGTAGGAAGGCATACAGAGAGAGAGAGACACGGACCAACACGGACACTCTAACGACTGAAACAGTTACTTAACAGAAGAATTCTGTGCATTTTTAGAAAGGGATGAAAAGGAAAGTAAACTGGCAAAGATTTTCAGATCGGTATGCAGTAATTAAGTAGTGCCCGTGCACAGTTGAGAAAATAAAAGAGTTTCAGAGAGGACAGGTGATGCAAAAGCAATCATACGAGCATGCGCATAGCACAATTTTATTCTCTGTTCCAATGAATATCTGAAAAGATTATGCATTATATTGTTTGTCTGTTGTTTCAATCCGCGTGACACTGTGCTGTCTCTGCCAGTGAAGGTATGGGGCAACAATGATCATACACTGAGTCAGAATCTCCTCTGATCCTCTCCGACCCCTCACACACAGACTTTTCTTTCATGTGTTTTCTGCAGTGTGTCTTTCCGACAGGGCATATATTCATCCATCCATTCATGAATTTCCTCAACCACATGAGCTCTCTCGTTCAGTCCAGCCTCGCACTGTGCGTTTGATATGGACAACAGCTTGACAATGTTAAGAAGTCTACTCTTCCTCCCGGAGTGCAGACGAAGACGAAGACGGGCCAGTGCCCTACCTCCATGCAGATAATGAAGGAGGCTAGATTGGATCAAGTCGTTGCAAGTGTAGATATGTGTAGATGGAAAACGCGGCGTCCTTGGAGCACTATGACGTAGAGATGGAGGCAGGCACTGTGTACAAATTTTAGCGAGTTCCTCCGCCCTTGTCCTATCCAAGGTGGGTCAGCTCTTCTCTTTCAAATTGGTGCAGGACGCATAAATTTTCCCTGTGAGAGTTAAGCAGACAGACAGACTATAAGACAGACAGACAGAAAGACAGACAGATAGACGGACAGACAGATAGATTTATCGATCTCCACAGTCTGCTCCTCTTTTTGAAGGCTTATATTTCTTTTGGGATTTTGTTTGTACGTCTCCATTCTTTTCCGTTAACTTCCTCTGCTGTGCTGCATGTTGAAGAGGCCAGAGGGTTCTCTGGTCGTGCTAGCAGAAAGACGAAAGGGGAGTCGGACAGTGAAGCAGCTGGGAGATAGAGACAATGCATGGTATGAATAATCAAATCAGCTTTTTGAGCTGATCGGCACATAGAAAGAAAGAGAACCACAGAGAGAGACACACATACACAGACATACACACACACACACACACACACACACACACACAGTGTTACACACACACACATACATACACACACACACACACACACACACACACATACAGAGAGAGAGAGAGAGAGAGAGAGAGGACAGAGAAAGACAGAAAGAGAGAGACCGAAGAAACACACAGACTGACAGAGAGAAGGTCAGACACAGAGTTGGACAGACTGTATGTTTCTTTCTTTCTTTTTCCTCCTTCTCCTCATGCACAGACAGACATTCAGGAAGTCAGACAGGCAGAAAGACAGACATACACACACATGCATATATACATATATACACACACACACACACACATACACACACAGAGAGAGAGAGAGAGAGAGAGAGAGAGAAAGAGCTTGATTGAGAGATAGACTATATAGACAGACAGACACTGCCAGACAGACAGACAGACAGCCAGACAGACAGACAGACAGACAATAGTTTCTTCTTCTCCCAGACAGACTATAATATTATATTTCTTCTTTTTCTCCCTCCTTTTCTTCATCAACACAACAGACAAAAAGAAAGAATTAAAGAAAGAAAGAAAGAAAGAAAGAAAAAAAGAAAGAAAGAAAGAAAGAAAGAAAGAAAGAACAAAGATAAAAGGGCATCACCAACAATCAAACAGTGTGGGCAGGGGGCCTAAAAGGTAAGAGTTAAGCGCCCCTTGCCTCTCCACCTTCCGACGGACTTTCACAGTGTCACGTGTCACTGATCACTGGTTTTACATGCTAGTCCTCTGCTGCTTCCACTCAAGATAAGAAAAAAGAGAAAATTTTAAGAAGACAAGACAAAAAAAACCGACTAATCAAAAAAGAAAAAAGAAAAAAAGAAAACTGCACGTGGAGACCGACACCGTCATGGTCTTCAGACAGGGGTGTGGGGGTGGACAGACAGACACACAGACAGATAGACAGACAGACAGAGAGGGAGAGAGAGAAACAGAAAGGTGCCGGACAGAAAGAAAGAAAGATGGACAGATGGACGAACAGCCAAAGAGGAAGAGGGAGGGAGAAATCGTCTGCATTGTTTGGTTAAACTTTTTTTTTCGTTCTTTCCTCATTCATTTCAAGCGCGAATTCAGGTAGAAAGGCAGACAGACTATCGATGTATAACTTTTTTTTTCTTTTTGGGGGGACAGACAGACACACAATGTGAGCTTTCCTCTCTTCTCTTCCCTTTCTTTGTCTTGACTCACAAGTCAAAACGGATCGGCAGATCTGATTCATACTATTAGAGACAGACAGACAGATAGTTTCACTCTGCCTCTATGTCTGTCTAGAAAAGGGATTATTTTATCTGCCTGTTAGATTCCCTGTCTGCCTGCCTCTGTCTGCCTGTCTATCTCTCTATCCAGAAAAATAATAGTGATCTTGTTTCAAAAAATCTCTGTCGTCTGTCAAAGTATTGCGAGCCTCTTGTCTACATTGTCTGACCAACAGTGTTGCTTTATGTTTTAGTCTCCTTTGTTTTTCGTTCCTTCCTTGCTGACAATCTACGTGAAAATCAGCAGACGGCGGGGAAGGGAATACGGACTCTCTCTGTGTGCCTGTATTCACCTGTCTGCATACAGAATATGACTTCCTTTGTTCTTTACAGGCAGGCAGTGAGCGAGTAAATCATTGAGACAAGCAAACAAACAGGCAGACTGAGTCAGGCAGATAGGCTGAGGCACAAACTTAATTAACAGACAAAGTCATTTATGTACTCACCCTAGATATGCAGGCTAGTATGCAGGTCATTTCAATCTCTAGAGAAAGAAACAAGAGAGACAGAGAGAGGAGGGGGAGAAGGGGGGAGGGGAAGAGTTTCTGCCACTTACCGTCACAGAAGAATCATATCCGGAAAAGAGGCTCGGCGGTGTCGCCGCCGATGGGAGCAGCTGGGGTCCAGGGTGCTGGTATATTCGGAGCCAGGTGGTCAGCTCTGAGAGAGCCTGGAGTGCCTGCATCAAAAGGTCTCATACCAGTAGGCATCCTTGCTGAATCCCTCTTTGGAATTCTGGTCCGATAGGAGGAAAGGCTGCGCAAGAGACACAACTGCCATCACTGAACAAGAATCTCCACCCCCATTTATGTAGCTTAACAATTTCTTAGATTCTTCTTCTGTATTCTTCTTCAAGGGTGGATCCCCCCGGATGTTGCTACGGTTTTGTCAATCGCTTCTTTAGATCTAACCATCTGGTCAGGCGCCTGATGACTCAGTCTGTCTACGCCTCTGTAGCCTCTGCACACCCGAAGTATTCTTCAGAATCTGCGATTTTTAACTGAGACATCTGATTCACATTGTGTACCACTTGATCAGTGACACTCTTGTCGTTCCATGTCGTTCCTGCATGGAGACACGCGTGTTTGGCAACAGATGAAAATACGAAACATCCAACAATCATAAATTGTTGCTTTGTTGAAGCTTGTTCGTGAGAGGCAGACAAAGTAAACCTATGAAGCCGACTCGTCAGGGAATGACGATAACGCTGCCAAAAAAAATAAGCAGATGAGAATCGATGAGAATCTAGGATAAGAATTGGAAATCATCCGTCGATGAAGGAAAGATGTTTAATATTGAAAATCTGGTAGTTTAATCTGCATGAAGAGGTCAAATCTCAACTGACATGAACCATGGGTCCAGATCAGCCATCACTCTGGGGCGATGGCCTTTTCCAGAGTCTTGCCCTGTGGCGACCGTCCCATCATGCTGAACCGTTCCCAATAAAAATGAGAAGGTCTGGTTCGCGTTCAGGAATTTGATCTTTTGGGATATATTAGGAGCAGACGCACTAAAACAAACCCTAGAACATTAAATTTTCTAATGAGCGGAGCAAAGCCCTCAAAAGGAGATAGCAGGAGACTTGAAAATCAGATCGACCGATGCGCTGCTGTTGTCCGAAGTTCGGCCCTTGCGGTGCCGATCTTGGAATATCCCGCCGCCGCGCGCAGTAAAGTCAGACCCGGTCAGGAAGTGCGTGACCGTGCGCGAATGCGAGCGACTGAGAGCAAAATGCAAAACGTGCAATTGAGCTCAAAAAGTAATTCTTCACATACATGCAGAAAAATAAATGAAAGAGACTTGGATCGGAAAGAAACATTCAGAAGTACCAGGAGTGGGAATGGTGGACTGTCAGACTTTCTCTCCTGTAGGTACTGGACTGAAGTACTGACTGACTGAACTTATTGTCTCAC
>JAHBMJ010002765.1:0-16741 GCA_018398765.1 Chromera velia
CTCTCTCTCTCTCTCTATTTCTTTCTCTCTCTCTCTCTCTCTCTCTCTCTCTCTCTCTCTTTCTCTCTTTCTCTCTTTCTCTCTCTTCTTTCTTTCCTTCCCTCTCTCACGCATAAGCACCACGCACAAGCCCAGATTGCCATCATCGTCACACGACAAACAGACCTGCGCTGCGAGGTCCCCTGCAGGAAGGAGCACCGCACTCGTGGCGCACTTGGTAAGAAGAGGTTGTGCCTCCAGAGCGGCCAGGTAAACGTTCCATGCTTCTGCAGGCCCGAACATCTGGAGTTGGCTTCGTGAACCTCGTTGAGAGCTTCGTTTCGAATTGAGGCCCTGGGGGCATTGCCTGGATTGGCTTCGTCTGTGAGGAATGTGAAGGTGAAATGCGTCTATTGAGGTGGACGCAAGCAACCAGACAGCAGCCATGTGCTGGAGAGAACAGAGGCGCAATCGCATCTTTGGCAATGGACGCTGCTCTTCTTTCAACTTTTCGTCACCTGTGTATGCCTTTGAGTGTTTGTTCTCTTGCTCTCCCTTCTCTGCCGAGGTTGAGTCTACTATCAGTGTGTCGACACGTTCTCCCGTCTCCTGCGTGGAACACGCAACCGAAGAGTGAGTGTTCTTATCTGGTCGATCCAATGCACACCTCAAGTCTGTCCGCGCATGGTTAGTGTGGAACTCGGAAAGGCGTTGGAGACTCTCTGAAAGGGGAAAGCTGCATGACGTTTCAATCGAAGCGCTGCAGTGGCTGGCTGCAACTGGAGCCGCATAACTTGGCCGTCTCGTAGCATATGCATGCACCCGCGCGCGTCCGCGGGCCACGCGGTCCATGCACGCACGCCGCACAGTCCGCGGCCCGCGGGGGGCCGGGCCCTGCGGCAGTCCGGGCCGCGCGGGACGCTTAATTGCATGCAGCCGTCTACGTCCGGATGCAAAATGGATGCAAAGCGATTCAAGAAAATCAAAGGATCGTCGGATTCAACAGCTAGAAAGGAGATACCTCACAGACTTCGACTCGCCCACCATTGGGATCAATCGGGGCATGCATCACTATCGATGTGTGCCCTCAAATTAAAGCTGAAGTCAGTGACCAGAGCTTGCAAGTCCGAAGGCGGATAAAGGGTATGGGGATTGCGCTCATGTGACTTTCGATATCTTCTCGATTGAGATCTAGCTGGCTTGATCATCGATCTGCTTGTTTCCTCCAACCAATTTCAAGCCTAGATACTTCGCTGGCTCGGCCTCTCTGAAGACTTGCTTTTTAGGTGGGCGGTGGAGTCCACATTTTTTGGATTTATTTTTTTTTCAGGCTGAGTCCAAACCAATTCAAAGTTTTGACATCAGAAATGAAAGCCGTCTACTATGTTTCTGGACATGGATTCGGCCACGCGTCCAGATCAGCCGAAGTGGGCAGACACTTGGCACAGCAGGGAGGGTTCAGTCTTGTGTTTCGTACGCAGGCTGCAGAAAAAATCTTTTCTGAGACTTTAGAGTCTTACCAGATTCCGTTTGAGTATTCACGTCTGGATCACCCTGTTGACGTGGGGGCGGTTCAACCTTCTCCATTCATTGTGGACGCGGGCGAGACCCTCAAAGCGTACGTGGAGAAGATTTACAGTCGTTTTGATGAGCTACTGCAAGTTGAAGAGAAATACTTGCGGGAGAGTGGGGCGAGCATTGTCCTCTCGGATGCCTCAGGTCTCCCTCTGGAGGCAGCAAAGAAGGTGGGCATTCCGTCTGTTGTCGTCTCCAATTTTCTATGGTCCTCGATTTACCAACACATCCTCGAACTTTACTACGGCCCAGATGGACAGTTCGATGATTCATCAAGACAAGCACTCGAGAAGACGGTCGGTGTATCATCCGAGACAGAGCTTCGGGAGTCCCTGAAGAGACTAGAGAAGGCCTATGCGAACGCAGACCTCCTCATCAGCCTTCCAGGTCTCACGCCCAACAGAGAGATACCCCCCAGTAAGATGCTCGACGCGGGCTGGGTCTACAGACCTCTCCGCCAGCCACGCGAAAAGCTGCGTCCTCGTCTCTTCGAGGCCCTCCGGATGCACAAGGGACAGAAGACTTTCGCCTCTGCCGAATCTATTGCACCTCCTAGTCGACTCATCCTAGTCACCTTCGGGGGGCAGACCACAGGGGATGAGCCCCTTGTGACCGCTGACAACGAGGCTTTGCGTGCACAGGGGGCGGCAGTGATTTGGGGGGGGCGGCCTCCTGAGGGTTCCTCAGAGGAGGCAGACGGTCTGGGGGGGTCGGAGGTGTACCTCTGGCACCTCCGGCCTGGGGACGTGTCTGAGTACATGCCCGACGTTGTGGCATCAGTGGATGTGGTGGTCGGGAAGATAGGGTACGGCACGTTGAGTGAGTGCAGGGCTGCTCGTGTCCCTCTCCTCTTCGCGAGACGTGAGTGTTTTGTTGAAGATGAATGCCTAGCAGCAGCCGCAAGTGAGTCTGGTCTGGTCAGGCAGGCTGAGGTGCAAAAGCTTCGGTCAGGCGACTGGCTGGAGAGTGCCCTTCAGCTTGCAGAGGAGGGGGATGGAATCCGATTGGACGATGCGAAACGGGTTCCGCCCTCGGAAGAGGTTGGGAAGAACATTGCCTCAGCGTGCAAAGGGCTGATAGACGGGTAGGCAGTAGGAGAGGATGTCTGACTATGGATGTGTAAAAAAACTTCATTGGAACCTCTTTCAAGAAATTGCAGTGTGTTACACATCAATGAACTTGATTCGGTTACTTAAAACTCTAGTTGAAACTTACGCCAGAGGCCTTGAGCTTCTGTGTAGCACCTCAGCTTCAGCCTTTTCCAGATTTTTGACTGATTTATTGTTGTCAAATCCCAGGCGGACCCTTAAGCTCCCATTCACATCCCTTAGATTCCCAGCTAAATTCTTTTACTTTTTTGTCTAAATTCTTGCCTAAATTAGATTTAGAATTAAATAAATTCCTCTAAATTTCTGTTTAAATTTCTAGGTGTGTGCCACAGGAGTAAGCAACTGAAGCTCGATGACGACTTGAAGCAAAACAGAACAAGGTGTGGCTTTAGATGATCTATCCTCTTTCTTCTTCCAACAACTCTAACTTTTAGTTCCTTTTCTTATATTTCTATCACATTCTATCTGATCTTATCGTTTTTTTTCACTTTAAAGTTTCGAGTCTAAACCGTTTTCTTTCAGCTTTTAATTTCAGAATTCATTCAGCTCGGTCTATGACTTTAAAAAATGTTATGTAATTTTTTTTTTTTCTGAGGGCCTTTAAGACACTAACTTAAATCACTAAAAAAAATAGTTACTTTTTCTTCTTATCTCACGTTGCGCACTCAACTCTATATTGAGGCTTTTACATTAGAATTGAATGCGCAGCATGAGATAGGCCCCAGAAAGTTTAAAAACAGATGGGGGGCACTTAATTTTCATTGTTACTGAACTGAGTTCCTAAGATGGTTTTTTATAACGTTAGACACAGGTGATGCGGCCCCAGCCCCCGACATGCGTATCGGGCGGCCTGGTGGGCCACTCTTAGAGACCCACATATGAGCCTTCCAGAACTAAAAATTGAAGTCAGTCTGACATCCAGATCAAGAGATACTCTTGCTCAAAAATGGCACTTTTCCATATAAAATGATGATGATGATGATGATGATGATGATTGAGGGTTAAATCCTAGATTTAGCGACGCCAAATCCCAAGCCACTAACAAGGCTTTGAGGACAACCCAGAGCATACATTCATGGGGGGGGGGGATGAGGATGCCTGCATGCCAGTCGGATTGAATAGGTCAAAAAGGCCAGTCAGGCGGTACTAAGTTTTGAAAGTTAATACGTTCTAGCACTACTGCCGTATATATATAGAAGACGAAACAAAACTCGTTTTTCATTATCATATAGAAGATTGGTGCTCGTCTGGACAGGGAAGATTTTGATAGTGACTGACTGACCTTCAAGGCAGTCATACATTCAATAAATTGACTCAATGACATTCACTCAAGCTTTTGGCGTCTCTGTCTGTCTCTGTCTACACGTCTGTTGACGTGCCTTTTCTCCTCTTCCCTCCCTTGCTGCGTTGAGGAAAGAGATGGACTTCGACGGTCTCTGAAGACTGACTGTCTACCTTGAAAACTTGGTCAGTATGGAATCCATGCACCCTGTATACATGGGCAAGGGTTTTGATCAGCGCTGCAAAAACTCCCTTCCCCCTCGTATGCTCGCGACGCCATTTAAACATATGCATGTGATACCACAGTGGTATTCTGCCTGCACTGTCTTCTGTCAACTGCTGTAACTGAATGTTCTCCAATGTAACCCGCAAACGATTCCACACTGATTCAATCTTCTGTGAGTTTTTGGGCTTGTCTATGGAGTCTAACTATTCAGACACAAACTTCTTGTTTTTGTAATCACACTGATCGATCGTTTTTCCCTGTTTGGCAAGTGTTTTCTCCCTTTATACATTCAAGCCATCTGCGCACATCTCTATGCAGGGTGCAAAGGTCCTGTCCACGAACCCGCATAGGTTCTCAGTGGAACAAGCAGAACCTCCAGGTGGGAGAATCTCAAAATGGAAATTATCTCTTTTTCCCACNGAGAAAGCCTGCATGCCAGTCGGATTGATTCGCCTCAACTTGCCTTATTGACAGAATGGACCTTCTTGAGACAGTCGGCTATAGCTTTGGAACCGCTTTTAGGCAGGATTGTGCACAACAGCAACACCATATCCTTCATTTTCTTCTCATTATCAGAAGTGCCCCTCCCAGTTGCACCTGCAACGCGTTGTGCAATCTGTATTCTTATGTTAATGGGCGCTCTCTGCTTCGCAATTTCGTACAGTTCTTTCAGCCTGTTCCGTTCCCTTTCTGTGTCCTTACACTCCGTCAGGACATGAACCTCATCTTTGATCATACGCGAGGGGGACAAACATTTATCGTACAGCCGTTCTGGTTAGGTTCTGTCTATATCCCCCCCTGTGAGAGCCCTGAAAAGCATATGGAAGCCTATAGAGGACTGCAGCAGACTCTTTGGCAGAGGTTCAACACTGCACTCTATCATTTCACTTCTCGGACGCCATTTCCTTTCATACAGAAGGTGCATGGCCAAACGCTGTCTGGTCGGATTCTCTGACTGGAAAGGGGAGAGATCCGCAAGGCGGGGGAAAATTCCGTCTCTGTCTCTAACGTTTCTAGTTTCTTTTTTCAACCAGTCGGATAGCCAGGCACCCTCCATGATCTTTTTCGCCGCCCTTTTCCTTCTGCCCTTGCCCTTCCTTTTAAACTTATCCCCCACCGTGCTTGGCAATGGAGGCTACAAAAAGGAGCAATCTAATGGAACGGCTAGCAATTTACTGTTTTAACGAAGGGTTCGCACGAGCCAGCCAAGCACTTATTCCATACTGCTCGGGGTAGAGCACGGTCGATCAATTTAATACATTAGATGAAGCCCCCACTCAGCTTACTAAGTAGAGAACTGAATGGCTCAAGAGAGAGAGAGAGAAGGGAAGGCGAAACAAAGGAATGATAAGAGAGACCAAAACAACATCGAACAAAACGTAATTGTAAAGCATCGAGGCAAGCAATATCTGTTTTTCTCAGCGGGATCGTTTCCAGACCATACAGCACGACTGGCAGCCAGAGGGCCTTGAACAAAGTAATTTTAGAAAAGGAAAAAACAAAGCCCAAAGAAGAGAGAGTACCAAACACAGCCCCTAGTGCCTTTTCTGCCGCGTCAATGTGGGCTTCGACTGTCTTGCTAAGGTCCCCGCCCTCAAAAACCCAGTTACCCAAATACTTATATTTACTCACCGCTTCCACTGGTCTGCCTTCATAAAGAAAAGGGGTCCGGGGCACTAGGTCGGGGTGGAGAGAGGAGAGACACATAACTTTTGTCTTTTTTAAATTCACTTTCAGGCCGTGCTCCTTACAATAGTCCTCAAGGCGAGACAGACGTTTCTGTAAGTCTGAAGCACTGTGGGCAAACAGAACAAGGTCGTCAGCGTACCCGATGCTTTCGATTAAAACGTCAGACAGTCTGACAGGAGTCTCTCTATCAGTATCCCCAGCCGAGCTTTGATTCCTGTTTTCATTATCGGAGCTGACAGACTTATGCAGATTGTTGATGAAAAGAAGAAAGAGGAGAGGAGAGAGAGGATCGCCTTATTTCACTCCTCCGCCTTTTGGAAAGCATTCTGTTGCCCCATCCACCCGAGCCTTCACCTGACTATACATCGAATGAATCATCCAAACATTGGCTTGGCTTACCCCTTCCTCCCTGAGCCTCTCTAACATTTTGACCTGAGGAACTGTATTAAACGCCTTGCTGAAATCAACAAACGTGGCAATCAGAGGGCTCTTCTTATTTATGGAGCTGAGAATTAATGAAGACAGAGCAGCGAAGGCCTCCCTTATCCTTACCCCCTGTCTGAAGCCGAGCTGCCTTTCGTCAATTTTCACCTCTTTCCTGATCTTTGAGTCCATCAATAAAGCAAAAATCTTTTCCAGAAGCCCCACAATGTGGATCGGGCGCCATTTGTTACAGTCAAGACTCGGTGGGCCCTTGGGGACGGGAGCAATGCGCAACACATTCCAGCGTTCAGGCCAAAAAGAAAAAAAGTGAAACAAATTGAAAAAGACAAAGAACAGCAAGCGGGAGAGAGGAGAAAAACCAAAACATAACAAGAGGTGACAGGGGCCAACCCCATCCAAACCCAACGCCTTCTTTGGGCCAATTCTTTTCAGTGTTTCCTCAATCATGTATATAGAGAAGGCGGGCTGAGAAGGAGGGGGGAAGGCCAGACCAACAGGTGCTGGCGGAAGACCAGGACCATCGAAGACCCCAGCCCAGAACTGAGTGAAGGAAGATGCAGCGGGTTTATTATTATCCCCTCCCCTCTGTGTTTTGATTTTTCTGTTCCATTGCCAAACTTTCGAGGGGTCAACTGCTGCTTCTCTAGCTAGTCTCTCTGCTGTCTGTTGCTCGAGCTTACTCCTTTTTACTGCAAACAGTCGAGCTCTTTCCCTTCTCAGTTTGACATATTCTTTTTGCACAGGGTGAAATCATGATACTTAATAATTGTTCAAACTTGCAGGGCCATTACTAATAGTTAAAATTTACTAGCGAATTGATCGTATAATTCTACTAGGCGTATCACAGAGAAAAAAACAATAAAAAAGTATTTGAAAAATTGCTAGAAAAATTGAGATATGATATTTTTTTTTAATGATCGTCGCAATCTGCATAGGATAGGATAGAATTTACAGTCCGGGTGCCCCCGACGCCCATGCACTGCCTAGAAAAGGCGTACATGTGCATGTGTGTGAATATGTGTGTGAATTTTTTGATTATTCTTTTTTTCAAGTTTAACCACCAGTTTTAACAATATTTGAAAGAATTAAGAATCACGCATCGCGAAAGAACTGTTCACATTACAGCTTTGCAAGTCTGATCAGTCACCAAAAAAAGGCTGTTCCTTTTGATGGCTTTTCCTCGTTGGTCGCTGCATCCCCAATCTCTGCGGTGTTCTTTCCCCCTGCCCCCCTGCCCCTTGCCCTGTGCTTGTCTTCTGACTTCTTTTGCTCGTTCCCCACACAATCGGCCTTCCCCAGAACACCACTGGCTTCATCTCCATACATCGCTTCTCGCTATGAATGATGACATGTCGATGCTGTACAGGCAGCTCCTGGATTGAGAGACGAAGCTAGCGACCTGAAGAAGTCAATGAATGAATGAATGAATGAATGAATGAAGGAAGGACGGAAGTGATCCATCCGCCAACCCGTTGAAACAGGCACCACCCAAATCTACCCCCCCCTCCCCCCCCCCCCNCCCCCACACATACGTAGTCAGGCGAAAAAGGTACGTCAGGATCGCGAACGACGACAATGGTCTCAACGCTCCCCTGACCTTTCAAAAAGCTCGGCACTCCCACAAAGGATTCGGTACGCAACTGCAACCCAAGTCCGAAGGGACACCGCCACCGTCTTCTTGAAGACCTCATCCCACTTACGGACTCAGATGCATCCAGAATTCAGCCTGTCTCCTGCACGAGACAGCAGAAAAAAGCCGACTGGTGCAGTGCCCGTTCACAAAGACTCACTCACGCTTCACACACATACACACACACACACACACACACACACACACACAGAGAGAGAGAGAGAGAGAGAAAGAACACGAAAAGAGCGGCCTGGGAAAGAAAAAGTGGCTGGAGTGTGTATTGTTCTTCAATTCTGCCAAAATCTCTGCAGCCTTGCCCATCCTTCCTCCATCGATTGCAATGATGAGGACATGTCGGGAGGGATGCGCTTCATTTCAAGAGTCTCCGAAGTAAATAGAAACTCGTCCATCAGACTGCATGACACCGGTGACAACTCTGTTGTAGCTTTGACCGGAAACTCTGAACTGAAGTCTTCTACTTTTCAATTGTTCGCTGCTTTGTGAGATAGGAACGTTGGGGGGGGACTGAGCTTTACAAGATGGAACCGTCACGCCGAAAGAAAGTGTCAGAGTGACCGACTCGAACGAACAATGACTTATCCCCACACCTCTTGCAGCGGTTAACAAATGCGCTGTTGAGAGAGAATCGATTCTTTGCGACTGTATGTCTGCTTTTGACTTCGAGAAGCAGATATCTGGATTAGACTCCAGCCAATGGATTCTTCTATTCTGTCAGACAAGCAGTCTGATCGATCGATCAATCGAAAGGCACTTCCCATTGGCAATGACTGAGATTTTCCGTAGGCCCCCGGAACGTCAACGTAAGGCCGTCTGTGGGAGAGGCAGTGCCATCTACTTACCTCGATTCGGATGCCCACAGCTACAGAAAGGTGTGTGTCTGTTTTGAGGACGTGCACTGCCTCTCTAATGGCATCCGGAGAGAGGAATGCGAGACATACGGAAAAACTAACAGAAAGAGCAGCCGGATACACTAGCAGCTGCTGCAAAGAAAATGCTTTCTTTCCCGTCTCTTGCCCTCCCCCCGCCCAATCCCCCCGCTCTCTGGCCTTCAACTTCCCGAAGTCAAAAGGGCACCCTGGCCAGATGCATGTGGATATCCGAGGACCGATTCTCTCCCACACCGGCATTTTGATCTTCTTTGTGCCAATCCATCAGCGATCGATCGGCCCTGCAAGGAGCACACAAAGTGCACATAGTCGTTAGCCTAAGAAGGCGGTCTGAAACACCCGGAACTTTTCTTTCACGTCTACGGCTTCCCCAATAGGTTCCGTTCTTTCTCTTTGCTTCTCTTCTCCTTTTGATCAGCTCCCTCAATTCTGTTATCCCCCTGCCGGTAATCTTGTTTCCTTTCGCGATTTACACCTACCTGTATGTCGATCTGCCTGACTGTCTAGCTGTGAGTGATGAAATCCTACAGCTAGGCCGTCTTTCCATTCTCCTATCTGTGTGCATTCCTTCACCAAAACGTTTCTCTTCTTTTGCTATGTAAATCCGTCTGCCTGGCTGGTGTGGCCATATCTCCGTTAGTCTCCTTTTCTGACTATTCTACTTCCTTTCCCTGAAAGCCGTCGGATCGATAAGCTTTGCAGATTCTTTCCGCAAAGACAAACAGCAACTCCTTGACAATGTAAGAGCTACTGAAGACCCCAAAAGAGAAGACGGGCGATATACTTGAAGTTAGGCAGGCCTCGATTCAAAGGAAGTCTGTGCCGCCTTTCTTCTCAACGACTTCCATTTCAAAAGCAGAAGGAACAGAACCTTTCCGGAGCACACCCCCGATTCAACCTTGAAAGCTCACTGCAAGGCCGCCATCCCACCCCCACCCAGCCTTGAGATTTCAGCTGCAAGGCTCCCTCGCTGTCTCCATCACGGCCGTCCTTTCACTGCTTTCGAGTCCATCCTTTTCCGGGCGCTAAAATCAGGCAATTTCCAAAACAAAACAAAATAAAAAAAAGGAGGAATCCTTGACCTTGGGAATTGTTTCCCCAAAGGCAGGCAGCCACTCCATGTAAGTAAGAGCCACTGCCGGTGAATTCGTCTCCCTGTGTTTGGCCGTCCAAACGACTCAGTGAGCTTCACCGACTCACGCATTGTTTCTTGTTTGGTCACCGTGGTCTGTGTCTAGAAGGCACGTCCATGGATCGATTAATCGATCTGCGTGCCGCTCCCGGAGGCCCACTTGGGTCTATGTGAATGGTCACCATGATGTCAACCTGCAAGCAAGCCCGGCAGTCAGTCCCGGACCGTGGGGGGGGGGGAAGAAAGGGAAGAATTCAGCCGTCGCAGCAATTTGTGTCATCAGCAGCTAGTCTGACTCATGAAGTAAACGGCTTTGCTTGATCGAGCAGCATGCAGGACGCACGCACAGCAGCCTACCGAGGAAGGGCAGTTTTGTTGGAAAGGCTCAAACGTGACGAACGAAATAGGCGGCAAGCCATCGTACCGACCATCCAATCAAGGCATGTGGAGGTCAGGTTCGCAGGCAATTCAATGTGAGGAATCAAGGCGCAGGCAAGACATTTAAGGAGAGCCGGCAGAAAGAGTGAAACAATGCATAGAGAGAAGGGAAAGAATAGAACTAGAGAATAGAAAGAACACACAGATAAAAAGAACACCCACCGTTGATTCCGACCAAGGAAACATCCAAGAGGGAGGCTGTTGCAGGTCCAGACCTCAGTGTCGACGTCAGTGTGGGCGCCGATTCCTAAACGGAGAAGTGAGGCTGGATGCACAACAGCTGCCGGAGTGCAAAACCGAACAAGCCGCCTCTGGGGTCCATCTTGCACGGTATCGATGAGCATTCATGGCGATCGACGAGTGCGGCTACAGTGCGAGCAGTAGAGGTGGAAGAGTCACGTTGAAGCACAACTCAAGCCTAGACAGACCGAAGCAAGGAAGGTTGGGGAAGGCAAACAGGTAGACAGAGGAGGAATAATAGACGCAACGAACTTCTTCAAGCTCGGGCGACTTGAAGGAAGAGAAACAATAAAGCGCTCCAGCAGTGAATGAAGTGACTCATTGCTGTATGGTAGAGGAAACCCCCGACTTTAAGTCTTCTGAAAAACAGGTTGGCGTGGGTGTTGCTTGTCCCAATTCATCCAACAAATGCAGATTCAGACAGGCAGACTGAGCCAGACTGAGCAAGGTATTGGAAAAGTAAAACAAAGGAAGAACGATGGAAGAATGAGAGTGAGTCGCTGCACGCTGGGCCGCTTTCATTACGTCTTTCTGAAGCTACTTGGACCTCCTCCACACGTACGACACATACATGGAGTCAAAATCATTCAAAATCCTTTGCATGAGTAGATTAAAGTTGTACCACATAAAAACATACGTGTCAGAGGGGGCCCGGCCCTCGAATGCCCTCGACCCCGGCTGGCAGCGCGGGTCGCATGGCTGGCCGGCGGGCGAGGGCGGTAGGTTGGAGCCGCCCCACCAACCGGGGGCAGCCCGCCGGGGAATCAAAGATCATCATAGATCGATACATTATTATTATTATTATTATTAATCGGTCTATAGGCCATCATGCAGTGCATGAGTCTAGGACAATGCTTTATTGCCCCTTTGCCAGACCTGCATCATACAACGGGGGGGGGGCTTCATGCTAATAACTTTAAACACCCTGCACCTAGAAGATGCTTTCTCAATCGCTGATGCCGTTTCCTTCTGTGAGAGGAGTGTAACGATTGCAACGGAGACTCTCAGGCAGTAAAGGCAGACAAAAAGACCGGTGGGGAGGGGAGACGGGAGATGTACTTGGGAGATGGAAAAAGAACATTCAAAAGGTGAGACGGGAAGAGGGGTAAGTAACCATCACATGCATCGATTCGCAGGCCTTACTATGGAGGACGTAGACAAATGTTTTATAAGAGTTGCAGGGCCCGTATGGGTGAGTGTCTGAGTGTCAGGGTGACTTTCATTCGTACCAACAATTCGCTTTACGTTGCATATTTTAGGGGGGTCGAGTTGCTCGATAGCAACCACTCTCTCTCTCTCTCTCTCTCTCTCTCTCTCTTAATTAGGCTCTGTTTATAATTTTAGGTCTAGTTTGGCTTCAATTTTGGTTATAAGGGCATTCAAAGCCTCTCGATCTGCTCTGGCGTCTAGCGTTTGGCAGATGTTATGATAAATAAATAAAAAAATCCATTAAAAAAAATTTTTTCTTATCTTTTATTTTTTTTTATGTAGTGCAGAGCCTAGATAGACTATTAATAAAACTGCTAGCCTAGCTGCTAGCTAAGTTTAATCATTGTACATTGAACTGCCAGTGCAAGTTATATAGTTTATACTATAAGTCCTTCAACAGACAAGGTGAGAGAGCAGGCATGTCTGCTGAGGTCTTCTGCAAAGAGTCTTCCTGCATGGAAGGGAGGAAAGTTGATGACCTATGGCATAGATTGTCGGTTTACCCTCGGTGGGCCTCCACAAAGGAGGGGTTACGGGCCATTAACTCTGAGAGACAGGCATATCGGTTGCAGGGACTCAGAGTGAATAGTAATTTGGGTGTGGAGGGAGCAGACCCGGGAGAGAAGGAGGCAAGGAAATTGTTGTGGGATCGCTTGAAAGCAGACCCCGAAAGCGCTATGAAAATTGTTTGAGAGCTCTGTATTTCTTTTTATTCACTTGAATCAGTTTGATGAACACTCTTTAACTTGTTGTTTCTCACTTTTTCCTCTGATTCCAAATCAGCTTCGCCGTTGAAGTCTTGCTTCAGCCTACCGTCTCTTGAAGTAGAGCTAGGATCTTGAACAAGACTTGCATGAACATGGACTGCCATAGTCATTCATTCATTCAGTAAGTGTTATACATAGGTGTAAAACTGTATGCATGTGATTTCTCCTAGGATTTCTCTTAGAATCTCAGCATTAAAGAATTTAAAGTTCTTTCACTCTAGCTCCCACTGATTGACTTCGATTTTCAGACACTAATTTAAACAACTGCTGGTATAATTCCCAGGCTAATGAAGAAATAAAAACAAATCATGAAATAAAAAATTATTTTTAAACTTATTTCAGCAATTGTATATGCACATACAACCAGCTTTTGTCTAACTTTGTCCATATCTAGGTCCGTGTAATCATGTTTTCATGATGCTACTGCTGCTGTTATTCTGCAGGGTCTATGCCAGTGAAGAAAGTGAGGATTGGCGAGTTCTGTGGTCTTCGTATCTCTGCTATTGCACGTGCCATGCGCCCTCTATCAGTCAAGGCCCCTGTATCGATGCCCCTCGAAATGAGGAACTGAGCGATCCGCAGCTTCTTCTCCTCGAGTTGGCTTTTTTCGTCACAAGTCTCAGCAACATAATGCAGAGCAGTCCATCCATGGTCATCTGTTGCATACTGGTCTGCCCCGTTCTCAAACAGAAGCTCAAGAACGTCTGCAGACCCGCACAGAGCTGCCTGATGAAGAATCAAACCACCGTAAAGATTTGCTGATGTAGCATTTACATTCGCTCCACAAGAAATGAAAAGCTCGGCCACGTCTGTATGATCGAAAATGATACATCAAAAATGATCGAAGCAGGGGAAAAGTGGGGGATATGGTAGGATATGGCCCTAGCCCGAGAATAGCTATGGTGGTCAGAAGACGTCCTTCCTGGAGTCCTAGCATATTGGGGCGTATGCGATTCATAACGCATAGTAACACAAATCTGCATATATAACGCCGTTAAGCAAGAAAACCATCCAGATTTTTTTGAATTAATGTCAATCATATTGTCAATCAATATCCCTAGCAATATACTCTACTAACTAGCAACATACTCGGCAATACCGGATAATACCGGGCAATAAAAACCTCAATTCCAGATGTTTTACACTTTAAAACATTTCACATAAATACACATAAACTTAGATGTAACACTTCATCGCCACTTAATTTGTAAATGTTTCTTAATGTTTCTGATAGTTTCCCAGTTTTTATCTAGGTTTTTATTTTGACAGTAAATTTGACTAGCGTAAAATAGCTTAAAACAAGCTTTTTTCTTCATTCTTTTTCCTAATCATCTTTCACTTTTTCAAAGAAAAACACTTTATCGTTACCCCAGTCTGTTTCTGCAACCTGCGCGTATCGACACAAGAGGCAACAACATGAAGATCTCTCTCTCTCTCTCTCTCTCTCTCTCTGTCTGTCTGTCTGTCTCTGTCTATCTTTCTTTCTTTCTTTCTCTCTCTCTCTCTCTCTCACACACACACACACATATCTACACACACACATCTACACACACCACATACACACACACACACATACACACACACACACACACACAGACACACACAGACACACACAGACAGACAGACACACACAGACACGTACAGTCACACATACACACACACACACACACACACACACACACATGCACGTGGATATGCACACACGCACAGGTATACACAGACTGATGCACATTGATGCACACACACATGCATCACACACAGACAGACACTATCTCTCTCTCTCTCACAGACACCTACACCCCCCCCCCCCNCCACACACACACATCTGTAGACCCTCGCACTGTCGCTCTCCTCCTCGCTTGCTCTCGTTTTCAGTCCTGCCTTCGTCAAGTTGCGACTTTCTTTGTCTCCCTGCCTCCCTCTTTCTTTCTCTTTCTCTTTCTCTTTCTCTCTCTCTCTCTCTCTCTTTTTCTTCCTGTCTTCCTTTCCTCCTTTTTTCCCCCTACCTTTCTTCCTTCCTTCCTTCCTTCCTTTCTTTCTTTCTTTCTTTCTTTCTTTCTTTGCTTGCTTGTTTGTTTCTTTCTTTCGTGCTTTGTTCATGTGTTTGCCTCTTGCTTTCTTTCCTTCGCTTTTACTCATCTTTTCTGTTTCCCTTTTTTCGATCAATCGGTATTTTTTCGCACTTGATTTCTTTGCGCTTTCGAGTAAAGTAAGCCCAGAAGAAAAGGCTTGCTTTCTCTGTCTCGCTTGCTTTCTCTGCCCCTAGAAGAACTGCTGAGAGCTCCTTGTTTGTTGTGGAGTCTCTCCCACCTGCCGATTCACTCACACATCTCTGCACAAACTTTTATTTTCATACGGTTTTAAAAAAAAAAAAGTCTCTCCCACCGGCCGATTCACTCACATATCTCTGCACAAACACAACACCCCCACCTTTCTCAGTCCCGCATCTCGAAGACGCTCCTCCATTGAGAGACGTTTCTGCTGCCCCTCCCCTTCTTTTTCTGTCTCTTCGCCGAAGAGACGCACGGGGGCTCCTTGGAAGAGAACCTGAAGGCAGGAGCGAGGAGTGAGGGGAGGATTCAAGCCAACGGAGACAGTCAGTCAAGTACTGAAGGACAGACGAAAACAAAAACAACCAGCTGGGTAGCAAGGAAGTTAATCATGCAGACAGACAGGGACGAACACACAGATTGACATACGCTCGTACTCGCAGACATGCGGACACGCAGAAGTTCCCATTCTCTCGCACACACACATCCACACGCATACATACGCACAGGGAGAGGGGGACAAGGATGTAGAGAGAATCAGACATGGAAATAGGGAAAGAGAGGGAGAGTGCGAGCACAGGAGAAAGAGCAAGAGAAAAAGCTGCGGCCACACGACGAAGCAAGAAGAGAGAGGCGAAGCCTGAGAGATCGTCAAATACCAATCTGATTTGATGTCCACTACAGCCATTCAGGCCCCCTCTCTGAGATCGACATCTCGAGAGCAGCAGATATGAATAGATGCATGAGATGCATGTATACAGCACCCACAAATATTCGTCGGGGTTATCTCAATCACATCTTTCTAACAATTAAGCAAACACAGACCTCTGGAGCCTCAACGAGAATCATCTTGTCAACAAGACCCTCACGGAGAAAGCTGCACATCAACAATTGGAGGACAAAAGGGAACAGTGGAGGTGAGAGTGTGCACTTGAAAGCAAAATCCGTCACACAGACTATCTCGCGTCTTTTCCACCCCCCACCCACCCCCCCACACACACATTCCCATACACACACACACACACACACACACACACACACTCACACACACACACACACACACACACAATCAACACGCACATACACACACACTCAAGCACAGACACACACTCAAGCACACACACACACGCACACACACTCACACCTACGCTCACACACACACTCAAGCACGCACGCACACACACACACACACACACACACACACACCTCTTCACACAGCGAGACAAGTTACCACAGAAAAGGCGCACAAAGAGGGAGGAACGAAGGAATCTCCGTCCGCAAACAGGAAAAGAAACGCTTGAAGGAGGTGGTTTCCTCGGAGTCAGAGACAAAATAACCCATGCGCTTTCTCTCTCACCCCCCCCTTCCCTCCCCACCTCCTCACTACAGAGGGTCCCCCTTCCACGAGGACTCTTTGAACGTCGTGGGAAGACCTCAACACTCGGAGGCAGGCAGACAGAGAGACCACACGAGCACATCCAGGGCCTTCTGCTTGCGTGATGAAGGAGAGAGAGGGGAGAAGGAAGTCAGGAAAGATCGGAGGATTCCCCAGTCTCTTTGCAATCATCATAAAAGGATGAGTTGGCGCAATGAGGGAGTAACATGTTGTGCGCAATGGGTGCTTCTTTTTATGCATGATGGATGGATAAATGCTTGTGGGAGCGAGGGATACCAAACTGATAACTAGGCTACGCGATATCCCTTTTCACGAATAGACCACTCTGTCAATTAGTCAGACAGAGAGACAGGCAGAGCGACACACCGAAAGAGAGGGAGAAGAGGGCGTGGGGAGTAGCGAATCGGGCATGGAGGGAGACAGATAAGTGGATGAACAGATCGAGAGA